>CM060854.1:12875830-12907546 GCA_030737835.1 Acorus gramineus | reverse complement strand
CCTTCCCGACCGCAGGCAGTCGCGGCAGTCTCCAAGAACCCCCCGACAAAGGAAGACAAGGGACGGAGAACGTGAACCGACATCAAGGGCAACCCAACGACCAACGAAGTCAGAGAGAGCCCATACACTAAGTTCACCTTGCCTCTTGTTCAAATCCTGGAAAGCATAAAAAGCACCCCATTCTTCCAATGGGCACCCCCGATGAAGAGCGATCCTGCCACTCGGGATAAGGATCTCAAGTGTGACTATCACAAAGACTATGGACATCAGACGGAAAGTTGTCGAACACTGAAAGGATTCATAGAAACGATGGTCTGACAAGGGAAGCTCAGAGAATTTATAGACGCCCAGGAGGAAAGGAGGCCCGAAAAGCACGTGGTCGCCGTTGCCCCTTCGCACGCGGTCGGAGTTATAGACATGATCTACGGAGGACTGCCTGTCTTGAGAGATCCAAAGTCGATCCAACGAGCTGAGAAAAGGAGTGCAGATCATATGGAGGTATTGCGGATCAACCAGGAAGCCCGGCTCATCCCCAAAAGGCCATAAGTGGAGGACCCCGATCATATCTTTGTCCGACGATGATTTATCTGACGTGTCCACACCTCACAGTGACGCTCTAGTCATCACCCTACGAATTGTGAGCTACGATGTTAAACGAATACTGGTCGACACAGGAAGCTCAACTGACATCCTGTTCATGCAGCCTTATCTCAAGATGGGCTTGAAGCCCTCTAACCTCAAGCTAATGCGGGACCCGCTGATCGCATTCAATGGGAGCCAGGTTGTTCCGACGGGACGTATAACTTTGCCAGTGCGGGCAGGCAAAGAAACTCTCCTAACCGAATTCACCGTCATGGACCTCCTATCCCCCTACAAAGCCATCATGGGCCGCACCTGGCTGGAGGCAATGAAAGCCATACCGTCAACATACCATTAGAAGTTACGCTTCCCGACCTCGCGTGGAATCATGGAGATACGAGGCAATCAGTCCATAGCGAGGAGGTGCTATGCCATCGCTACCTCTGGTAAGGCTAAAGTCGAAGAGCCGTCGGGGAGCATAGACGACATACATTCCAAAAGATAGCAATTACTGAAGGACCGGGTGAAAGCCGATGAGGCCAGACCCGGTCCAGCCCAGCGGGTGGTGGAAGACCTAGAGAAGATTCTCCTTGACACGCTCGAACCAGAAAAGTACTTTTTTATCTGCACCGCGCTGAACCAGAACGAAAGAGCAAATTTGATCAAGTTTCTCTATGAATATGTGGATGTGTTTGCGTGGAAGCCGTCAGAAATGTCCGGCATCGATCCAAGTATTATTTGCCACCGACTGTGTATCTCCCCTGCGGTGCGACCCGTCAAGCAGCGCCAGAGGCGAGTAGCTCCAACTCACGCCGAAGCCATCAAAGAAAAGGTAGAGAAGCTGCTCGTCCCTGGGTTCATTAGGGAAGTCCGGTATCCCGACTGGTTAGCCAACACGGTGGTAGTACCCAAAAAGAACGACAAGTGGCGAGTGTGCGTCGACTTCACTGATCTGAACAGCTCTTGTCCGAAGGACAGCTTCCCCCTGCCAAAAATAGACCAGTTAGTAGATGCCTCCTCGGGAAACGAGTTGATGAGCTTCATGGACGCATATTCAGGATATCATCAAATTTCGATGTACGAGCATGATGTCGAAAAAAACGGTGTTCATTACCCTGATGGGCACCTACTGTTACAATGTCATGCTCTTCGGGCTAAAAAACGCGGGGGCAACATATCAGAGGCTCATCACCAAGATGTTTGAGCGATAGATTGGCAAGACTGTTGAAGTTTATATAGATGACATGTTGGTAAGAAGAGACAAACGGGGCGACCATCTCGAGCATCTCAGGGCAGCTTTCAGAATTCTCCGGAACTACCGCATGAAACTTAACGCGGCTAAGTGCTCCTTCGAGGTAGAATCAGGAAAGTTCCTCGGGTTCTTGACCACGCATTGGGGTATAGAAGCCAACCCCGATTAGATCAAAGCTGTGCTCGAGATGAACCCACCAAGAAACAGAAAGGAAGTTCAGAGGCTGACTGGGAGGTTTGCGGCACTAAATCATTTTATCTCTAAGGCAACTGAGAGAAATCTCCCTTTTTTCAGATTGCTTAGAAAAGCCAAAAAATTCGATTGGACCTCTGAGTGCTAGATGGCCTTTGAAGAACTCAAGAGGTATCTCGCATCGCCTCCCCTGTTGGTGAAGCCGAACCCAGGAGAGCCGCTATACCTTTACATTGCGGCCTCTGATCATGCAGTCGGCTCGACCATCATAAAAGAACACGAAGAAATACAGCGTCCAGTCTACTATGTCAGCAAATCTTTGTGCGGACCAGAGTCTAGATACCTGTACCTAGAAAAGGTTGTCTATGCCCTTCTGATATCATTCCGAAAACTCAGACATTACTTCGTCGCTCACTCGATTAATGTGGTGACTGATTACCCGCTCAAGGTTATTCTTAAGAAGGCCAATATCACTTGACGAATGCTGAAATGGGCAATCGAGCTGTCTCCTTTTGACCTCCAGTACATTCCGAGGAGTGCAGTGAAAGGACAGGTAGTCACTGACATTGTAGCCAACTTGACCCCACAGCCCGACGAGGTGTTCATGATCAATAATCAAAAGGTCAAGGTTGAGCCCACATGGACCCTGAACGTTGATGGGGCGTCTAACCGAAGAGGCGCGGGAGCAGAACTGGTTTTAAGGAACAATGACGGACTTTTTTTCGAACATGCCCTGCAATTAGGTTTTTGAGAATCTAACAATAAAGCGGAGTATGAAGCCCTTGTGGCAGGGTTGGAACTCACAATTCACCTCGGTGCCCAGGTCATTGACATCTATAATGGCTCACAGCTGGTAGTGTTTCATAGCATCGGAGAATATGAAACAAGGAACGAACGGATGATTATCTATCAAGAGAAGGTGCAGTTGTTGCTCTCCCGATTCAGATTGGCAAATATCCATCAGATAGAGAGAGAACTCAATGTTCAAGCGGATGCCTTAGCTAACCTTGTTATGCCTGTGTCATTTGGAGCCTTATTTTTCGATCGGAGTCGCTAAAATTTTGGGTTTTAGCCACCTACAGGAGTTGGAGAGCTCTGATTGAAAATTTGGCTACATAATTTTTCTCCTAGAAGTTATGCATTTCCGATTTGGTATTTGGATTTAATTTTGTTAAAATCCAAGATGAAGAGGTTTAAATATGATTTTATCATGAGATGCTCAGTTTTGAGTTAGCTTTCATACAAAAGTGGAATTAGATCAACTGGATTCATGTAGTAAAAGTTATGGGTATTTTTTCAAGTATACCCCGGGATGAAAAATTCTGGCAGCAGCCCTGTTCAATGTTTAGCTCACATTTCGGAATAGCTGGAGGGATTATTTGATCTTGGCATAAACATGAAAGTTGTAGATAATCTTCTTGGCTTTCCAAAGGATTTTGAATTGTGCAATTCGGAGCTATATCGTGGAAGTTATGGCTGTTCGAGTGAAGCCTGTCCAGAAATTTCTGGTCAGGGATGATTTGGTCATTTAAATCCCTCTTTTGGCTATTTAATGGCCCCGATTGTCTCTCTCGCCTAACACTCTCGACCAGCCCTTCTTCTATGAAAAATGAAGAAGATAAAGTGGAGGTGGTGTTGAAGTCCCCTCTTCTGATGTCTTGGTATGTTTGTTGTTTGAAGGGAGGTTCGGGGCGTCGATGGTGATAAAGGTGGAGCTGTGGCGTGTGGGCGTGCCGGAGCCGCGTATGGACCTCCCGCTCTCTGTGTTGGGTTCAGCCATGTCTTTTGTAGCTGATGGGGAGGAGTGGAAGCTCCATTGCTTTGTGTTGTTGTTGTGTATGCATGGAATTGAAGAGGATGAGGGAGAGAAGCCCATGTTCATGCGTTATGTGTTGTGTATGTGTGTACGCCACCCGTTTGTGAGTATGTGTGAGTGAACCTTGTATGCCTCTTCTTCTCTTCTTTCAAATGAGGTTCCTCATGCATCACTTGAACTTGTGTTTATAGGCTAAAAGGGGCGTAGGGTTGGCACATCGGGTGCTCGAGTGCATGCTTAGCATTCTCGCATGTGTGTGGAGCGCGTGGGAAGCGTGCACGGAGTGCTCGAGGGCGTGCTTGGCGTTGTCCGATGCATGCGGAGTGCGTGGGCAGCGTGCACGAGGTGCTCGAGGGCGTGCTTGGCGTTGTCCGATGCGTGCGGAGTGCGTGGGCAGCGTGCACGGAGTGCTCGAGGGCGTGTTGGGCGTTCACCAATGCGTGCGGAGCGCGTGGGCCACGTGCACGAGGTGCTCGGGGGCGTGCTTGTAGTATTTGGACCCGTTCAAAGTGTGTATCGAGCACCTTGTTATAGCCCAATCCAAACCATTGGTCAATTTCGGGATTGGATGATTCTTGGCGGATTGGTATCATGCTTCGGGTTCAATTGTTTTCACCCTCTTGCTTTTCGCTAGCCGTGCGCTTGTTAGGTGAGTGGTTCGATCCAATCTCCCCCCCCTCGGGATGCGCTCAACGCGCATAGTCGTGCGTCGCGCATCGATGGGCCCCCTAGCTATACTACTTGTGTAGATAAGTAGTATGGCCATGCTTAAGCTATAATATGTAGATATCTCGCATGCTAGGTTATATACATGTATTGTATTCATGCATGAATGATTGTGTTGCATGAGCCCTTCTAGTATGGGCATGTATTTTTGGTAATGTGTATGGATGTATAGAATATGGCATGCCTTAGGTAGTATTGTAATACTACTCCCACCATATTAATTGGAATATCCAATATGATTAAGTCTGGGTTAATAACGGGCACCTGCCTAATATTCCCTTGCGATAAGACTCGAGGGCGTGGTGTAGTTGTTGCGCCCATGCTAATGGGGCAAAGCTATGACCAGCTTCATGAGATGATGATCTCTCTCGCCCTCTCCCTCTGAATGAACGGAGTAAGTAGATGCGATTTCCTACTCGACTCGGGTTCGTTTAGAATATTGGCATGCACCTGTTAGTGCGCGAGATCGCGCTTGACCCTTTCTTTTAAGTTGGTGATATCCAACGCATGTTAGAGTATATTTTGTATGTTTATACGATTAGTACCCTCATATGTGTTATGCATGTGTCATTTGGAGCCTTATTTTTCGATCGAAGTCGCAAAATTTTTGGCTTTTAGCCCCTGCAGGAGTTTGGAGCGCTCTGATTGAAATTTGGCTATATAAGTTTTCTCTAGAAGTTATGTATTTCCGATTTGGTATTTGGATTTAATTTTTTTAAAATCCAGATGAAGAGGTTTAATATAATTTTATCATGAGATGCTCAGTTTTGAGTTAGCTTTCGTACAAAAGTGGAATTAGATCAACTGGATTCATGTAATAAAAGTTATGGGTATTTTTCCAAGTATACCCCGGGGATGAAAAATTCTGGCAGCAGCCCTGTTCAATGTTTAGCTATCATTTCGGAATAGCTGGAAGGATTATTTGATCTTGGCATAAACATGAAAGTTATAGATAATCTTCTTGAATTTCCAAAGGATTTTGAATTGTGCAATTCGGAGCTATATCGTCGAAGTTATGGCTGTTATAGTGAAGCCTGTCCAGAATTTCTGGTCAGGGACGTTTTGGTCTTGTTCCCCCCCACCAACTCACTTTATTTCCATTTAAGGCCCCCTTTGTGTGGAAACCTCTCACTCTCTCTCACTCTCGTCTCCCTCTCCCTCTCTGTTTTTTTTGTTGTGTGTGTGTTGTTAATGGAGGAAAGGATGAAGAAGAAGCTCAAGAAAGAGTGAGAAAGGGTGAGTATGTGTTGTTGTTGTTGTTGTTGTTGTTGTTTCTCTTCTCTCAATCCCCTTCTCATGCCCTTGCACCCCTGTTTTCTGCCATGAAGGGCTTGAGGAGATGCTGATGAGGTGGTGGTAGTGGTGGTGGTGGTTGAGGTGGTCGTGGGTGTGTCGAGAACCCGCATCTCCCCATTTCCCTCCCCCTGTTTTGGTAAGGCAGCACTCTGCATTTTAAAGATCTCAGTGAATCTAGTATTTAGAGGCACATTTTTAGGATTATGTCTTCATATGATATGATCATCTATGTGTCTAGTTATTATATATGAAATTTGGGGTCATTATGATATCTGTGGTGTAAGTTAGAACCAGTTTTGCATGGCCTGTCCAGATTCGCGTAGGAATTGACCTGCTTCTGGAAATAATTTGTTTCGGGCTTGTAGAGGCAAAATTAGGTTCTAATGTCTCATGGATTATGATCCCAGAATATCAGAGAATGTGCATGATTTATTTCATAATTTTTGGAAGTGTATTGGGTGCTGTGGAGACCAATTAGTAGGGCTGGTTGCATCAGGTTTGGCAGTTTTGCTTGGTTGAGTGTCAAGGAGTTGTTTGCATGTGTCTTGGGTGATAATATGGAAGTATCATGGGTTAGGGCCTTCATGAAGTAGGCTTATATGTGTGATAAGAGGTTCCATATTTTAATTGTGGATCATTGGTTGTGTTTTGCAGATCTCGTAGATCGGACGCGCGACGATCCGGGTATCTATGAGTGGTTTGATCCAATCCCCCCCCTCAGGATGCGCTCGACGCGCGTAGTCGTGTGTTCGCGCATCAATGGGGCATCCTAGCAATACTACTTGTGTAGATAAGTAGTATGGCAATGCTTAAACTATAATATGTTAGATGTCTTGCATGCTAGGCTTATATTGCATGTATTGTATGCATGTGTGAATGATTGTATCGCATGCGCCCCTCTAGTATGGGCATGTGTTCTGTAATGTGTATGAATGTATAGAATATGGCATGCCTTAGGTAGTATTGTAATACTACTCCCACTATATTAATTGAAATATCCAGCATGATTAAGTCTGGGTTAATAACGGGCACCTGCCTAATATTCCCTTGCGATAAGACTCGAGGGCGTGATGTAGTTGTTGCGCCCATGCTAATGGGACAAAGCTATGACCAGCTTCATGAGATGATGATCTCTCTCGCCCTCTCCCTCTGAACGAACTAAGTAAGTAGATGCGATTTCCTACTCGACTCAGGTTCGTTTGGAATATTGGCATGCACTTGTTAGTGCGCGAGATCGCGCTTGACCCTTTCTTTTAAGTTGGTGATATCCAACGCATGCTTAAGTTATGCCTTGTGTGCTTATATGATTAATGGCCACGTATGCATGTTTAAGTGGGCCATACCATGTATGAATGTTGTATGAATTGTTGTTTATGATGTAAATCCATGTTAGGGGTCACCCTTATGGTCAATTATTAGATGATTGTGCATATGGTTCATGCACATAGCTAGATATAATTCTCCTGGATATATATATATATATATATATATATATATATATATATATATATATATATATATATATATATATATATATATATATATATATATGCGCATGTTAAAACTGATAGGCCTATCTGAAATAGGCGTGGGTATGACCCGCTGTCGGGTTGTACCTTATTAGTTAGAGCGCTAGCGATGTAATCGCCCCGTGCATCCGAGCGATGCACTCGTTTGGAATTCAGGAGAATTCATTATCCTATCGGTTTTGTTAAGCCGGTAGTTGGGGCATTAAGCTAGGCCTACCCGTGCTAGGCGTGTATATGAACCGCCTGTTGGGTTATGTGCCTTGGGATTATTTCTACGTGAGAGCAGAGGCAACCCCCCTTGTGTCCGAGCGACGCAACCGTGTGGGAGTACAATAGTATTCGCTATCATCGATATGTGATTATCGAGAGTAGTTGTTTTTTCATTGGGTTCGCTTTGCGAACATGGAGTGTTTCCTCCCAATGTCGTCCGTGTTGAAGCGGCCCAGGTTGTAGCTGTCCTGACAGAGGGCCCCCATCGGTAGGTACTATCGATGCATGCGGCAAGATGTACTGATCGTGGGGGTATACCAGGTTGTTATATATGTGTCACTTTTAACCTGCTGGTAACCGTTAGAGTGTTCTGGCAGTTTTTCGGTTTTTACCGGTTTTCGATCGGAACCGCTTATTTTTTGACTGTTAGCTATCGTCCTGAGTTAGAGGACTCCGATTGGAAATCTAACTGCATATTTGGTGTCCTGGTGCCATTTTATGCCTCTCACGAAAATTTCATCGAATTCCGGCATCGTTTCCAAAAATTTCACAGTTCCGGGGCGTATCCGGGTATTTTAAGTCGCTCACTACATAAGTGGGATCTAAAATTTCTGAGGTACTATTCATCATCCCTACCTTGGACTCTCTCTCTCCTCTCCTCCGTTTTTCTTCCGTTTGAGCCCCCTACACCCCTCAAATCAAAAACCTAAAGCACGAGAAGTGTAGATCGGGTCCGGTGTCTTCAAAACCCGATTCCGACGACTCTAGCCACTCCGTCCCCCTCTCTTTGTCCTCTGATTCGGGCCATTTCGAGGGCCGTGGTAGATCGGGGCGTAGGAGCCTTTGGAAAGGTTTCGGCGCGCGGAGAGCACCCGGTCACCCCTTCCTCCCCCTCGGTAAGCTTCTTTCCCTCTTTTTTCTTGCTTAGATGATTGCTAGGGGGGGGGGGGTTTTGTGTTTGGGGGTGGTCGGCGGCAGTGGGGGTCGTCGGAGGGTGGTCGGAGGTGGTCGGAGGTGGTCGGAGGTGGTCGGAGGTCGTGGGAGGGGCGGTGGTGGCACTCGAGCAGTGGCTGGGCTGTCCCGGGCAGCAGGCAGCAGCGGCAGCGGCCCAGGCAGCGCGCGGGCTGGGCGCTGCGGGGATGCGTGCGTGCGCGGGTCTGGCGCGAGGTGCTGGTCGTGCTGGGCGCGCGGGACGGGCTGGCAGTGCTGGCAACGAGCGCAGGGGGCCGGCTGGGCGTGCGCGCGAGCGTGCGCGCGGGCGTGCGCTCGGAGGTGCGTGCGAGGTGTGCGCGAGGCGCAGCGGGGCAGGCGAGGTGCGTGCGAGGTGCGGCAAGGTGGCGGAGGTGCGTGCGAGGTGCGCGCGAGGTGCGGCAAGGTGGCGGAGGTGCGTGCGAGGTGCGCGCGAGGTGCGGCAAGGTGGCGGAGGTGCGCGCGAGGTGCGGCAAGGTGGCGGAGGTGCGTGCGAGGTGCGCGCGAGGTGCGGCAAGGTGGCGGAGGTGCGTGCGAGGTGCGCGCGAGGTGCGGCAAGGTGGCGGAGGTGCGCGCGGGGTGAGGCGCTGCGCGCGGGGCATGCGGGGTGCCCCGGGAAGCGCGGCGGTGCACCCGGGCGGTCGGGTGGCCGTGCGGGTGGTTGCCGGAGTGCTCGGGCTAACGTGCGTGCGGGTCGCGTGCACGTTTGCCCGAGTGTTAGGTGTTTGTTGCGGGTTTTGGGTATTTATTTGAGTATTTAATAATATTTGTGGATTTATACTTACCAAGTAATACCCTGTCTTGCAGATCTCGACGGGCGGTCGCGCGACGACCCAGATACTGTGAGTGGGACAATCCAACCCAGTAGAGAGGTGTTATACGCACTTGGGCGTATACCGACCTCTCCTGGGGCACCGTGGATTATATTAACCTGTAATAATATGTATTGCATGTGAGCATGATGAAAATGTAGAAATGCATGCTACCCTAGGCTTTTATGTTAGGGACTTGCACCCATAGGATAGGTGTAAGAGCCATGCACCATGCCTCCTGTTTCTTGTTAGGAAACCTCGACCTGTGTATGCATCCTACTAGTTTATTCATTAAATTAAATGCTGGTATATGTTAGATCGCATGCCTTAGAATAATATTATAGGGAGGAGCCTTGCGAGGTCAACGCTGAGACCCGTGTTAGGGTACTCCGTGTTCCTTGTTTGGTTGTCGGGATGTCCTGTATCGGGACCTCGGGCTGCCCTCTCAAGGTTCTAGTCCCAATGATATTATATGTAATGATTGTATGATTAGTATAATTATTAGCATAGTTGGTGGATATTATAGGGGAGGGGCCTTGCAAGGACAGCGGTGAGACCCGGGTTAGGGTACTCCGTGTTCCTTGTTTGGTTGTCGGGTATCCTATAACGGGAACTCACGCCGCCCTTCCGAGTTTCTTTCCCCAATGATATTCCAGCCTTGCTGATTTTTGTACATGTTCCCGCATCTTGATGATGCACCTGGTTGAATTCAGAGGAATTCATGACATTTGAGTTGTAATGATATGTAGTCGGCGGATCCGAGTGGATCATATGCGTATGGATAGGCTGTTCTGTTCCCTGCGTTGGATTCGGTAGAGGCTACCCCCAGCGTTAGAAAGGCCGTCCTTCGGAGGACCCACATCAGTAAGCGCCTCCCGATTTTTGTGACGGACTGTGCTGAAGTTGTGGGTGGAGACCAAGCGGCCTACGGAGTGGAGGGAGAGACTATCGGTGGACCAAGGGTGACCAACAGCCTAGTCAGTCCCAAAATCCTATGTCACCCATTGATGGGTGAGGGTGAGGGTGTAGTGGGTTGGCGATGAGCGACCTACTGGATTTGTGAATAGATGATTATCAGTCCCAATAGCCTATGTCACCCATTGATGGGTGAGGGTGAGGGTGTGGTGGTTCGGCGAGGTACGAACCACTGGATTATGTTGTTATGTCTTTGAGCATGGATAAATAATGGAATTGTGGTAAATATTGTCTGTGATGCCTGGGTTGTGCTATTCACTGAGCGTGTGGCTCACCCCTCGCACATGTTTTTCCCCAGTGGTCACTGAGCCTGAGCTAGAGCCGGAGCAGCAGTTGGAGCTTTCCGAGGGATTCCTTCAGTAGCGGAGCAGCGCCACGTTCCGCGAGTGCCAGAGGTTATCAGCATCCCTTCTTGACTGTATGTATTTGATTTCCGTGCTTGGCATGTGTTTGTACATGTTCAGTTGTATTTGTGTATATTGGCTCTCACAGGACAGATGATTGAGTATCGAGTCTGTAGAATGTTTATTCACAGATTCAGTCTTTTGCTTCCGCATTTGGTGTATATATCATGTCAGCCCCTTTTGTTGCATGTGTGTCATTCTAGTTGTCTGTGTATGATATATATTATTGACCTCCTGTGTAGATTCTGATATTATATATACACTTGCCGCGTCCCTGGGTTGGCCGCCCTGAGGCGTGACACAGGTAGAGGGCTAACGAATGATATTGCGAGCGTGGAATCGTTCTCCCCTTCGTTGGATCCGATGTAGGAACTTCCCGGCGTTGGAAAAGCTGTCCTGACAGGGGGCTCCCATCCGTAGGTACCACCGAGGCGTTCGAAAGCGTACTGATCGTGGGAGTATACCAGGTAGTGACTACCCGAGGAAAGGGCTACTGGTGGACCAAGGGTGTAGAGGAGTCTAATCTCTCCAAAAGTCCTATGTCACCTGTAAAGGGTGAGGGTGAGGGTGAGGATGAGGTGAAGACACGTCGCCGCGTGACCCATTCGTGGTTCGTCCGTTCCCATAGTTGTTGGGTCCGGTTGCGTATCGATGTTCAAAGACATCGTTGGGCAGTTATCTCGATGTAGATGATCCAATAGTGTTGTGTAGACCAGTAATTCCGGGTCTCGTCGACCAACGGTATGGTCTCTCCCCAAGAGACCCAAGAGTCTCCCTCTGGGAGTGAGGGTGAGGGTGAGGTTGGTAATTCAGTAGTGTTGTGTGGACCAGTAATTCCGCGTCTCTTCGACCAACGGTATGGTCTCTCCCCAAAAGTCCCAAGAGTCTTCCTCTGGGAGTGAGGGTGAGGGTGAGGTTGGTCGCGCCGCCGCGTGACCTTGTTATCCATTGGGTTTCTACCCATGTTTTTCCTTGAAAGGAAATTGTTTTAGTATTGAACTGTTGTATGGTGATTGGTTTCCAGCCACTCACTGAGCTTGTAGCTCACCCCTCGCATACTGTTTTTTTCAGGGGCAGTGTTGGGCGTGGAGCTTCCCTGTGGCGTGGTCTTATGGGCGTGGAGCGTTCTTCCGGCGGGTGGCGAGTGCGAGGCTATCAGCAGTCCTAGAGTCATTTTATGTATTGTAAATCGTGCATGTGGCACAGGTTGTATTTTATTTGGACTAGGCTTGGCTCTCACAGGACAGTGATTGTGTATTCGAGTCTGTAATAATGTTTTTGGTTTACAGACATTGTTGATATCTTATGCTTTCGCTTTTCAGTCAGTTATCATTATCTTTGCTTTGCCACCTTGTGTGTTGTTGTTGGAGTCTTTGTTGACCTCAGGTATTGATAGCTGATATTTCATTATTGCCACGTCTCGGGGACAGCCGCCCTGGGGCGTGACAATATGTATGTGTAGTTAGGCCTTGCCTTGTATGTATGTTGCATGATGTGTTGTTTATGCCATATACTCATGTTAGGGAGAACCCCTATAGTTAAGTATAGGTTGTTGTGCATGTGGATCAAGTTGCTTCAGTGATAGAATTCTCCTATAATAATTATGCGCATGTTAAAACTGATTAGGCTTATCTGGAATAAGCGTGGGTATGACCCGTTGTCGGGTTGTACCTTATTAGTTAGAGCGCTAGCGATGTAATCGCCCCCGTGCATCCGAGCGATGCACTCGTTTGGAATTCAGGAGAATTCATTATCTTATCGGTTTGTTAAGCCGGTAGTTGTGGCATTAAGCTAGGCCTACCCGTGCTAGGCGTGTATATGAACCGCCTGTTGGGTTATGTGCCTTGGGATTATTTCTGCGTGAGAGCAGAGACAACCCCCCCCCCCCTTTGTGTCCGAGCGACGCAACCGTGTGGGAGTACAATAGTGTTCGATATCATCGATATGTGATTATCGAGAGTAGTTGTTTTTCCATTGGGTTCGCTTTGCGAACATGGAATGTTTACTCCCAATGTCGTCCGAGTTGAAGAGGCCCGGGTTGTAGCTGTCCTGACAGAGGGCTCCCATCCGTAGGTACCACCGATGCGTTCGGAAGCGTACTGATCGTGGGAGTGTACCAGGTAGAGGCTACCCGAGAGAGGGTTAACGAATGACATTGCGAGCGTGGAATCGTTCTCCCCTTCGTTGGATCCGATGTAGGAACTTCCCGGCGTTGGAAAAGCTGTCCTGACAGAGGGCTCCCATCCGTAGGTACCACCGAGGCGTTCAGAAGCGTACTGATCATGGGAGTATACCAGGTAGTGACTACCCGGGGAAAGGGCTACCGGTGGACCAAGGGTGTAGAGCAGTCTAAGTCTCTTCCAAAAGTCCTATGTCACCTCTAAGGGGTGAGGGTGAGGATGAGGTGAAGACACGTCACCGCGTGACCCATTCGTTGTTCATCCGTTTCCATAGTTGTTGGGTCCGGTTGCGTATTGATGTTCAAAGACATTGTTG
Source organism: Acorus gramineus (assembly GCA_030737835.1). Taxonomy (NCBI): domain Eukaryota; kingdom Viridiplantae; phylum Streptophyta; class Magnoliopsida; order Acorales; family Acoraceae; genus Acorus; species Acorus gramineus. Next base: position 12,894,290 of record CM060854.1, on the reverse strand, counting down.
GGTAGTTATCTCGATGTAGATGTTTCAGTAGCGTTGTGTAGACCAGTAATTCCGGGTCTCGTCGACCAACGGTATGGTCTCTCCCCAAGAGACCCAAGAGTCTCCCTCCGGGAGTGAGGGTGAGGGTGAGGTTGGTGATTCAGTAGTGTTGTGTGGACCAGTAATTCCGCGTCTCTCGACCAACGGTATGGTCCCTCCCCAAAAGTCCCAAGAGTCTTCCTCTGGGAGTGAGGATGAAGGTGAGGTTGGTCGCGCCGTCGCGTGGCCTTGTTATCCATTGGGTTTCTACCCATGTTTTCCTTGAGAGAAAATTGTTTGAGTATTGAACTGTTGTATGGTGATTGGTTTCCAGCCACTCACTGAGCTTGTAGCTCACCCCTCGCATACTGTTTCTTTTCAGGGGCAGTGTTGGGCGTGGAGTTGGAGCTTCCCTGTGGCGTGGTCTTATGGGCGTGGAGCGTTCTTCCGGCGGGTGGCGAGTGCGAGGCTGTCAGCAGTCCTAGAGTCATTTTATGTATTGTAAAATCGTGCGTGTGGCACAGGTTGTATTTTATTTGGACTAGACTTGGCTCTCATAGAACAGTAATTGTGTATTTGAGTCTGTAATAATATTTTTGGTTTACAAACATTGTTTATATATTATGCTTTCGCTTTTCAGTCAGTTATCATTATCCTTGCTTTGCCACCTTGTGTGTTATTGTTGGAGTCTTTATTGACCTCAGGTATTGATAGCTGATATTTCATTATTGCCACGTCTCGGGGACGGCCGCCCTGGGGCGTGACAAACCTAACATCAGCCTTCAGTGGAAAGCCGACCAGGAGCATTCAAATCGATTATTTAAAGATCCCAAGCATTAAAAGAGCTGATCATATCTTAATGGTTGCCTGCGCGGAAGACTCACCCAACTGGATGACGGACATCAAACGGCACCTCTCGGAAGGATTCCTGTCAGAGAGTAAATTCGAGGTCAGAAAGCTCAAGCAGAGGGCGGCCAGATTTTGGATGTCCTCTATGGGAATCCTCTATAAAAGGAGTTTTTAGGGACCTTACTTAAGATGCGTTGGACCCCATGAAGCGCAGCGGGTGCTGAACACGCTCCACTCGGGTTTGTTGGGGGGCATATCGGATCTCGGTCACTAGCCCTTCGGGCGTCATCAATCGGATATTTCTGGCCGAGCTTAAAACGAGATTCCGCAGACCTTGTTCGGAAATGCGAAAATTGCCAAAGATTCGGCACACTCATTCACCAACCAGCAGCAGACCTTGTTCCACTTTAGAGCCCTTGGCCATTTGCCCAATGGGGACTGGATATTGTCGGACCTATGCCCATGGCATCTCGACAAATACGCTTCCTTCTAATAGCCACTGATTATTTCACTAAATGGGTCGAAGCGATTCCTCTGGCAAGAATCAGGGATACCGAGGTTAAGGCCTTCTTGTGGAAAGAAATAGTATGTCGCTTTGGAGTTCCGCACTCCATCATCTCAGATAATGGCAAGCAGTTTGACAGCGCACAGATAAAGGAGTTTTGCAAAGAACTGAAGATACAGCACCATTTCTCCACTCCGCGATATCCCCAGAGCAATGGACAAGCTGAAATCACAAACCTAACTATCTTAGACGGTTTAAAGAAAAGGCTGGACAGTGCGAAAGGGAAATGGGTCGACGAACTTCCTTCGGTCCTCTAGTCCTACTGGACCACAGCACGAAGGTCTATGGGAGAGACCCCCTTCTCGTTAGCATTCAGAATTGAAGCCGTTCTGCTAGTCGAGACCTACCTACCCACCCACCGAACCTAGGGCTTTGATCAAGCAGGGAATGACAGTCAGATGATGCAAGACTTAGAACTCCGAGATCGCAGCAATAGGGACGGCGGATTATCAGAATCAAATATCTCGATATTACAATCGACGAGTTTAAAATAGGATTTTTCGAGCTGGCGATCTTGTCCTCAGAGAAGTCTTCCCAGAAACCAAGAACAAGAAGGAGGGCAAACTCGGACCGAACTGGGAAGGCCCTTTCAAAGTCACGAAGACCGGACCAAACAGAGCCTATCATCTAGAAACTATGGACGGGACGGAGATTCCCCGACCCTGGAATGTAGTCCACCTCAAGAAATCTTATGATTAATGAGAAGCGCTTTCCCTTTCTCAGTTTTCTATGTGAATTGAATGACACGACAGTACGAAGCCGCGCTCAACGGGCTGAAACTAGTCGGGGTCGCTCTTTGCACTCAACTCAGTTCAGCCCTAGCAGCCGTGCACTAGCCAAGACGGAAAAACGAAGCCGTGCTCAACGGGCTGAAACTAGTCGGGGTCGCTCTTTGCACTCGACTCAGTTCAGCCCTAGCAGCCGCGCACTAGCCAATACGGCACAACGAAGTCACACTTAGCGGACAGAAACTAGTTGGGGTCTCTCTTCGCACTCAACTCGGTTCAGCCCTAGCAGTCGCGCATTAATCAAAACACAAAGGAGAGAAGAAAGAAGGGTTTAAATATATATATGTGTCTGTGTGTGTGTGTGTGTATAAATATAAAGATCGTTGGAACCCGATGCGGAAGCAAAGCTGTAGGCGCATTTGAGAATAGACCGACCTCAAACAGTTCGTCCCCCCTATCATTAAACTGCGTCGGCATCACAATGCGAGCGTGCAAAAAGTATAGATAGCAACGAGATAAACATTTAAGTTGAAAGCACAAATCAGTCTGAACTGTCTAAATACATTCACCATATAATAAATTGGCATATACGCCATTTAACTATGGAGTCATGAGCATAAAATGCAAAAATACATAAACATATAACGAAAGTAGTCCGTGAAGCATCAACTTGGCTTTTCTCCCGTGGCGCGTCTTGAGGGAGCTCGTCGAGTCAGGGGAATAGAATCTTCTTCAGCATCATCTTCATCGTCAACCCTAGCGGCCAATGTCACCAGATCATCATTCATTGGAACCACGGTTTCAGTAACACCCGCCGCAGAAGGAAGCGCCTCTGACTTCATGACATTCCTGCAAGGCTCGCTCTTCAGTCCGGCGATGTTGGCAACCACAGACTTCATTATGACGGGGTTATCTAGACGACCAGGGGAAGGAAATCCGTCAACATCTATGATATCGGACAAGGTACAACAAAGGAAACTGGTTACCTGACCATGCAAGGCCGCAGGTTCAGAAGATGACGGTGGATTCGGTCGATCCCTCTGATCCTCCGATTCGAGAAGCTGAGGCCCGAGCACCTGGGGGACCTTTTCTAGACCCGGCTCGGGCACCCCATCACGATAGTCATAGAAGCCCTTGCGGTAACCTTTGTCATAAGCCGCCGAAATGGCCTCTTCTGACTTCTTTTCAATCGGGCCCAGTCGGTCCTGTACCTTTTCAAGGACTTGGATTTCAAAATCCAGCTCTCTCTCTCTCTTCTGCTGTTCGGCCTCAGATGCAATGCGGGACCGATCAGCTCTTTCTTTCTCTAGCGCCAGGGACGTTTCAAGAAGGTCCTTCTTGAACCTTTCGACCACCCGGGAGTGCTCCTCTTGGGCGGTACTTAACGCAATCTCGGCTTTCTCCCGAGCCTCCTGCTCCCCTTCGCGGGTACGATGCGCCTGAGCAACGTCGCTAATAACCTAGTCGAATCTTCGACCCACCATGCTCGAATAAACGCCGAGCTGTTTCAGGATAAGAAGACCATAACAATGGAGAATAACAGTTTGAAATGCAACTATAGGCGGTCAGATTCACATTCAAATAAAAGGTATCTGGTAAGCAATGTTCTGCAGGACATAACCCGTCTCAGAAACGGACATGTTGCCCGCCATGGCCTTATCCTTCTCCAAGATCACGAATCGGATCAAATCAACCGCCACTTCTCGATCCTTTAGGCAGGAATCGGAAACACGAATCGAGCGGGACAGGGCCTGAGGAGTAGGAACGAACAGCCGAGCCTCCAGTTCCCAAAGAGTGACTGGTGGCGAAGATGACATGGGGGCAGGAACGATCCCTTTCCCCTTGCCCGAGGAAGCTTCGGAAGACGGCGGCGGCGGTTGAGGGGACAAAGAAGAATGTCCAGCCACGACCAGCCTGCTCCTTTTAGAAGGAATGCTCGAGGAAGGTCTCATCGGCGAATGCCGCCTTTTCTCAAGACCGGGGAGTTGGCCGATTCTTCCTGACCGAGTGTCTACCTAGGCCTGAAGCGCAGCAAGTCGGGCCATCTTCTCCTTCTCACTAGAAGGAGTGATGACCTTCTCCATCGATCCAGCCACCCACGTTTCCGCGGACTTCGGACAGTAGAAGGCACCGCAACCCTCCTCTCCTTCTCGCCGGGAGTCACGGCTGACCTCCCAGCGGAATCGAGGTTCGGTTTCTCTCCGGGCCCGAGGTCAGCCAAAGGCGCCGAGGGCTGGGTCACCCCCTCCTTCTCGGTAGTAGTAGGGGCTGTTCTTCCCAAGGAGCTTGAGTTAGATTTCCCCCCAGGCTTTGGGCTGCCCTTAGAACCCCTCCGGAGCCGCAAACCATGTCGGGCTCCACTAGATGAGCCCTCTGTCGCCATAGGATCGCCAAAGCCTAATTGAAAGATGGGCTCCAAATCTTCCTCGGAGTGTCCTTCGCCCTCGGGAAGTCGGCCGGCGTCAGCCACAGGTGGTCCCGATTCGACGATAGGGGAAGAAGGAGCCGCTACAACGTCGCAAAAGTGAGGACCAAGACGACAACAACTACTTGGGTTAGGATTATCCCAACCAAGAATCCGGAAGAAGGCCCGGTCGCTCCTCTTGAAAGCAGCTTTGATATGCTCTAGCCTCACCAAATCCTTGGACGGACGCGAATTTGCGGCAGAAGCTAAACCAGAATGGAAAATAAGTTTAGTAAGGCAAAAATGCGAAGTTATTCATGAACAGACCAAATAACACAGCCCGACCTAGAGAGCCTATCAAGCCGATCTGGGGGACTCTCCATATATCTTTGGGAGCGCCACCAAACTCCTAGTTGCCGGACAGAACAATCAGCTTGCTCTCGGACCAACCCTTATCGGAGTCTGGCAGGTCATCTATCAATTTCTCTTTAGAATTTCTAGCCCTGAAGTGATAGCCCTTACCGGATTTCCTAAGCTCATAAGTATACATAATTTCGGGGACGCCTAAATCTAAGTTAAGCTCCCGATTTAGCGCCACATAGCACATCAAGACCCTGAAAAAGTTGGGATTGCACTGTGTCAGGTGGAGATCGAAAGTTGACAAGAACTTCCTCACAAGCGGAGGAAACACCATCGTTAGGGCACCCCTAACTATGTGGGAAGGATACACGTACATATACGAGTGGTTCATGCTATCTAAAGGAATAGGAAACAAGTCGAAATCCGACCATGCCATGCCTACCGACTCAAGGATTTCAAACATGCTCCTAAGGCCATGTAGGGATTTAGCGATTGACGTTCTCATAATGGAAAGGCAGATAAAGGAGAAAGACGGGATGAAGTATCCTTCCTAAAGAAAAAAATGAATGAAGAACAAGCCTAGTAGGAGAGAGAAAGAACGATACCTTGATTCGAAGGTGAAGGACTCGGTTACCTCTTCGCCCGGATGATGGATCCCTATTTAAAAGACGCCAGCCGCGCCGTAGAAACGGTGCACCCTTTTGGTTACCCGAGATACGACGCTTGGCGCCTCTGGAAGGAGAGACGGCAACCTTAATCATGAGATCGATTTCAAAATGCCTCAAATATCCCGCTCAAGCGCCACGTGTGAGAAAGCTCACAGGCCTCTGACACCAGAAGATACGAAGGATCGTGAGGACCGGACCCTGCATGACGACGTTCAGGCTGATGAGCTGGAGAATCTAACGGCTGCGACTGTCACTAGCCTGTCAACCTAACATCGAGAAAAGCGTGACCTTTAAAAATCGACCCAAAGCAAAAATAAAGTTGACGATGCCCGACCAGGAGGGGGGCGAACACACTTTAAGCCCGACTCAACGGTTCTGATCTATTCAGAAAACAACCTGTAGGGTTAAGATACAGAAGAAAGAAGAATGCAGGAACGAGGCGCAACAATGCAAACCAAATATATGGTAGAAATACAATCGTATATGATAAGCGGCAACATTTGACATAAAAGAAAGTTTGAAGTACAAAGTCATGACAAAAAGACAAGCTGTGCGCGGGACACAGCCCAGGAAAAACTTTTAAATAAACAAAAATAGAAGCAAGATTGAAACATCTATTGGAACGAGAACGGCGAGGCGCAAGGAGTCACGTAGTGGCATCTTCCCATCGATGAGGGCAAGAAGCAGAAGGGTCAGCCCGAGCCGAGGTGCTCAGAGCATCCTCCACGAAGCGGCCATGACGTCTCTCATAGAGAGAGAGATCGTACACACCTTTAAACTGGACCGAGGAGGGAAAGGCTTCACCAACTCGAGCGGCCATGAAGCCGGCGTGGAAACCAGCAGAGAAGTTGCCAAATCGCTCTTCCTCCTCCTCTTTGACAAGGCGCCTCAGCCTATCGAGCTCCCTCTCAGCGACAGTGACGTGCCCCCAGGCTGTAAGACTAGCCTTGCGAGAAAGAGCAGGGGGCACCACGAACTGAGTGTCGGTCAGAGGGCGATCACCAGCCGCAGACCGAGGGAGGGTGGGACTGAGGGCACGGCCGGGCGCCCTCGCTAGAGGAGAAGGAACTGGGGCCGCCACACAGTGCTCTCCAGTAGCCTCCGGAAGGCCTCGGGAATGCCCATCATGATCTTCTATTCGGGAAGATTCACCCCCGCGAGCTCCTTCCTTTCCCCGAGCTTGCTCTCCAGAGGCCGCGGATGAGGAAGCTTGATGACTCATGAGAGGTGGGGGAGCTAGATGATTCAGGAGACCGCCATCCTTGAGAAAAGCGTCTTCCTCCTCCTCGTCCTCCTCGTCAATTTGGATCGGGCGGTTGTAAGGCACCACCGACCTAACCGCCACCTTACGACGGCGATTCGACCTCCTCAACGCGCCCCCGTCGACGGACGAAGGATTGGATATCTCGCCCCGAGATAAGGAAGAGACTCTGGGACAGACACCCCCGCTTGAAGATGGCAGAGGGGACGGGGAAGGCTCCGCGCCGGGGTTGACAGAGGTGCCACCTAATAAAGATTTCCAGCTCCTCTCCTAGAAACTTAGGGCACGACCGATGTCCCCCATGCGGAGACTCTCCTGAGGAGGACACACATTGAGAGACGATTCACCTGCAAAAAGAGGATGTTTTAAAAAGGAAAGAGAGGGAAAAATGGTTGACACCAAGGAAGAAGACCAACCAGATCCCAGGGAAGAGTCCCTCCAATGGAGCGGAATGCGAAACATGCAACCTTCGGGCGCCCACGCGCCTTGAATCTTGAAGAGTTTGGACCGCCAATCATAGACGAACTCTTGCGCATCCTCAATCAGCTCCCGCGAAGCCAACCTTCGCGCCAGGTAGAACATTCGGCCTTCTCCGTTAAGGAACTTCAGTGCGTAGAAGCTCCGCACCTCGCTCAGGCAGAGGTTGATGCCGCAAGCACGATTGAGGGCAGTAACTACCATCAAAATGCAATAGGCGCTCGGGACGAGCTGGAGAGGGTGAAGGCCGAAGAAGCTCAGAAATTCCATTATCAGCAAAGATAACGGGAAGGTAACCATGCCAGCCTTGATCTGGCTGGAGTAGAGTAGGAGGGTTTCAGGATCTGGTTGAGGGGGCATATCCCTAGTATATTCCTCAACGACAAAGTTGTCGGGAAAGTTGGCCATTTTTAAGCAAGGAACAAGAGTGGAAGGACGGACTAGACAAAACCTACGAGAAAGAAAATCCTATTGAATTGAGAACTCAACAACAAGAGAGCATATATAAGGGATCGGGACCGGAACCCTGACCGCCACTGTTGATTCAGGAAGACGAGGCGGCAAAATTAAAATCAAGGAGTTACTTCACCCCCCCCCAGTAAATGGTACTAAATGAAGAGGGCAACTCCAGAAAGTGACAAGTGTTGTAGGCACAAGCCATCGGGCCCAGCACCCAAATCCAGTTGACAGGAAAGGCTTAGTGAGCAAGTCATTCAGTCTGGCAGGTTTCCCCAAAACAATTCTTCCGGGCCCCCAAGAAATCGAGAGCCCAAAAGAAGGGGCATTTGTAAGTGACCGAATTAGTCAGTGCCGAATAAACACAAGGGCCGGACTAGGAGTAGCCCCTGTTGATAAAAATGGGCCGGAGGAAGGAGAACCCATGGGCCCAAAATTTCACCAACGGCTCAGATGAATCCGCTTTCCTTCGAAAGTTGGGCAGATGATTAAGCCCGACCTAAAAAGGCAACCATACGCTGTTAAGTCGCAGGACGGGAATCACACGAGTAGAGGGCAATACCCGAGTAGAAGGCAGGTCGACCATAGGGCCCTCCTCTGCGGAAGAACGGTTAGCGGAGGGAATATTCCCTGACACTGGAAAAGGACAGTTCATCAGAAGAACGGTTATAGTATGATGATGATCCCTAGGAGCCACGTGTTCAAGGATCCTGAGGCCACGTGGAGATTCCATATCGTGATATGATCACCCCACAAGGCTAAGCTCAGCACGCCCTTATGGAGTATAAAAGGGGAGACTTCCCCTCCTTCTAGAGGTTTACTGACTCGAGCGTCAGAGGGGCGTTAGCCGGCACCACACTGATGTGAGTTTCAGGTACCCAAAGCCCCAGGGGAAGGAAGGAGGAGCCGGACGATCAAGGAGGCTGTAGGCGGTGATGAATTGACGCGAAAGGGAGAACCAGCCCACGCCATCTCGGGTCTACAATCCAAAGCCCGGATCATCGAAGATCCGGCCCGAGAGGGGAGAACCGGATTCCATCCCTCAAAATTCTTGTTGGAAAACGTAATAATAAAATTTTTGTTATTTGGATAAAATGTGAATAAGGTGTGGATAATAATTTATAAAAACTTAAAAATGATGATAGTTGATTTATAAGAGATGACAACAATTGAATTCACAGCGAACCCACGTATTTTTTTAGATTGAATAACTTGGAATAACTTAATTTCAAGGGTTGACTAGAATCCATATACTACTTTATATTAGTTAATTATGACATACAAATTCTCATTTATTCAAGCTATCCAAACACCCATTTTAAAATTATTACGATTTATTTCCACTTATTTTGAGCTTATTCTGGAACAAAACGGGGGCTATGCCCCCATTTGGAACAGGAATAACTCCTTGGATAACCTGGTATAAAGGGGAATAATTGTTTTTGGGTGTTTAAAACACAGAATAACCAAGGATAAAGTATGCCAGAATAAACTGGTATAAAGTGGTATATGGATTCCAACCAACCCCTGTAATTAAAGTTATCCTAAATTATTCTACCCAAAGAATATGTGGACCTACTGTCAAATCAACTGTTATCACCTCTTATAAATCACCTGTTAAATCAACTATTATTATTTTTTCACTTTTTATAAATCCTTATCCATACTTTATTTACATTTTATTCAAACAACAAAATATTTATTTTTATGTTTACCAACGAGAATAATTCAAAATATAACCAAACACAAAATCAATTTATCTTCACTTATGTCAAAATAAATGCATATCCAATAATAAATTTTATTCTCGTTATAAAGAGGGGCTTAGAGCTTAGGCGGTGAAACATGAATTTCGTGCCAGGCTACCGTACTAGGTGCCAGACTGGAACGGCGCGGCCCGTGAAACGGGAGGATGACAGGCCGGGCTGTGCAATGCCGGCCCGTCGCAAGTGAACCAACACCAAAATGGCGGGAAAATGAATTCCAACTTTTATAATAAATCAAGGAAAAAAGAGCGGTAGAGAGAGAGAGAGAGAGAGGAGTCGTGATGGGGGATAATCAACCACCACAGAGTCGGAGATTCCCTTCGTTTCCGTATGAACCGTACCCGATACAGCTCGATTTCATGTCGGCCCTTTACGATTCGCTCGACAGCGGTGGCATCGCCATGCTCGAGAGCCCCACAGGGACAGGCAAAACCCTAAGCATCATATGCAGCGCTCTCCAATGGATCATGGACCAGAAGCAGCGGCAGCCACCCAAAGAACCGAGCACCACCCACGCTGGTCGAGAAGACGAGCCCGACTGGATGAGGGATTTTGTCATCCCCATCGACCCAAAGAAGCCGTCGCCACCACCATTGAAGGAATTGAATAAGAAGAAGAAGAAAGGATTGGTGGGTTTTGGTCTGGAGAACCACCCCAAGAAGGAGAATAAGTCCTCTGTTGAGAAACCCATCAAGGGGAGATCGTCTGTTGTTGAATTGGATGAAGAGGAGGAGTTTCTGGTGGAGGATTATGAGAGCGAGGAGGAAGGGTTGATGGGGAAGTCGAAGAGGAAAGGGGGGATTCATGTTGATTCAAGTAGTGGTGATGATGGGGAGACGGAAGAGGAGGAGGTGTCGCCAAAGGTGTTCTTTAGTAGTAGGACTCATTCACAGCTCATGCAATTCATGGAGGAGCTCAGGAAGACAGCCTTCGCGTCCCAGCTTAAGACTGTTTGTTTGGGATCCAGGAAGAACCTCTGCATCAATCCAGGTATGTGATTGAAGACTCTGATTTTTTTGTTTTTGTTGTTGTTGTCCTTGTTGTCATTCACTATGGTTTTTCTATTTAGAGGTCAGGAAGCTTGGAAGCTCGAATCGGATCAATGAACGGTGTTTGGAGCTGCAGAAGAACAGGAAGGACCACCGGACAACAGTTTCCAAAATTAAGGTTGTGGTCACCTCTTCTTCCCTAACTTATTATCTGTTGTTTACCAAGTCAATTTTAGTTTCATGAGAACCCTGTAGCTTGGAGTGTCACAAGCTATATAGAGATACCACCCTTTTTGTCTCCAAATTGGGCTTCTGTCAATTATGACTGTCCCTTGGTTTCGCTCATTTAAGATATTCATATCTGATGCATTAGCTTTTCTGTTGTGCAAATTGGGTAGTAAATGATCAGAACAAAGTTCATATCTAGAATTTTGAATTTTGGGGATACACCTTGTCGTAATCCCAATAATCTAGTTCTGTTTTCCCGCATTCTGTTGAATTAAATTTTGTTGTGATACATGTGTTGATGATGATGGATAGATATTATGTTGTCAAATATCAATTCACTTGGATCAATACACATTATAAGAAAAGAAATATGATGAAGCTTTGTTCAGAGAGCCATTTCAATGCCAAGAATTGGCCTCAATTCAAGAGAAGCACATAAATTTGAGTGTGCTGTAGAAAGTATTCTATGATTGTCATGATCTCACCTTGATTGCTAAAGCTAGTTGGTGGATTCCTAAGAGCTTTTTTGAGTGATAGCTAGAGTGGACATCAACTATTGCTGCCATGAAATATGATGCAATCTTTTCTGATTCTATGAAGGTTCGGAGCAGTGGCGGGAAAATACAGAGGACCAAGGTTTCTTGTGGCTGCCCGATGCTCAGCAAAAACAAGTTGCAAAAGCAGTTTAGGGATGAGGCTTATAAGCTTCATGCTGTAGACATAGAGGATCTCGTGCATCTTGGGAATAAGACTGGGACCTGCCCCTACTATGGATCTCGAAGCATGGTCCCCGCGGCTGATCTGGTGGTCCTTCCTTACCAATCCCTACTCTTAAAATCTGCCCGCATATCGCTTAATCTGAATTTGAGAAACAGCATTGTGATTATAGATGAGGCACACAATTTGGCTGATTCCCTCACCAGCATGTACAATTCCAAAATCACCCTCTCGCAGGTACTGTATCTCACCAGCAAATTGCCTTTTCTTTTTTGGCATTTAAATTTTCAGTCGGTATTTCAGTGAACCAAAATGACTGCCTTTCGATGACAATGAACTCTGTTTTCCAGCTTCGGCAGGTACATTCCCTCCTTGAGATATATTTTAATAGGTTCCGTACTCGATTGGGAGCTGGAAATCGCCGATACATTCAGACCCTGATGGTTATCACCAAGGCTTTTCTCAGATATTTGGAGAACACGAGTACCATGCCTCTTAATTCGTGTGGTGTTGAAACAGATTTTGACAAGAAACCTGTCATGGATGCATCATTGACCATAAATGAGTTTTTATTTTCCCTAGACATTGATAACATCAACTTGATCAAATTGCAGCGTTATGTTAAAGAAAGCAATATCATATATAAGGTCTGCATATTCCCTACTCTAAATATATGTTGCTTCTTAACGAAGAAAACTGAACAATCAGCTTCTGTAGGTGAGTGGATATGGAACTAAGATGGTCAGCTTGCAAAGCGGTACGGAGGTTGGTGACAATGGGACCCCCAGTGGTGTTGAGGGAAGCGTAGTTTCTGGATTTCAGGCACTGGTGGGTATCTTGCTTTCACTGACGTATGATGACACTGATGGAAGAATTATAGTCTCTAAGCAATCTTACACAAGTCTAGGCCATCAAGATGATGCATACCTCAAATTTGTCATGCTGTCTGGAGAGAGGATCTTTTCTGAGGTCAACCCTTTCAAAACAATCCCTATTTGCTAGGCAAAAACTGTCACTTGATGCAGGTATCCTTACTGTTTACCTCTAAATTTTATTTCAGATTGTGGATCAAGCGCACACAGTAGTACTGACAGGCGGTACTCTGCAGCCTATAGAAGAGACAAGGGTGAGGCTCTTTCCTGGCCTATCTCTAGAGAGATTGCACTTCTTCTCCTGCAATCACATTGTTCCTCCAGAAAGTATTTTGCCTGTTGCTGTCTCCCGGGGGCCATCTGGCATGCCGTTTGATTTTAGCTACAATACCAGAAGTTTTCCAGGCATGGTTAGTATCAGTCTTGTATCAGCAGTTGTTCACCCCTTTTTGATGCTTTCGATTGTTTTTAAGTAAAATAACTGTTGACTAGATAAGGATTTGAATCATTGAAGAGGGGTTCAGTTTCAATGAAAGTTGCACTATGTAGATGTTTAAATTCATATACAAATGCAAATAAACAACTGGTATAGTTAAATGGTGGAATGTAAATGATAATATGTTACATCAGGACTCATGATGTTAATTGCATATGGTTTCAAAATTTATTTATTCTGCGCATGTGAGCATGATAAATAAATGCATCCTGCTCTGTACATTAACATTTCTATGTTGTTATTTTCAAACGAAATGATTGTGTTTTTCTTGAAAACTTCTAATGTATTCATGATTAACATTCCATTGCCATCATCTGAATCTGAAGGATTTACATTCTGATAGTCTATGTATGTCTTGGATGGTGGTGGTTTATTTACCAGATTGAGGAGCTAGGCCGCTTGGTTTGCAATCTAGTAACAGTAGTTCCTGAGGGAATTGTTGTATTCTTCTCTTCATTTGAGTATGAAGGACAGGTCTATGAGGCATGGAAATCTTCAGGCATTCTTACTAGAATACTCCAGAAGAAGCATCTGTTCAGAGAGCCTAGAAGTAATGTGGACATTGAGACGGTTCTCAGGGAATATAAGGAATCTATTATATCATCCAGCAGGACTCCGAAAGAGGAGCCAATACTCCGTGGGGCACTACTTCTTGCAATAGTTGGGGGCAAGATCTCAGAGGGAATCAACTTCAGTGATGGGTTTGGCCGCTGCATAGTTATGGTTGGACTTCCCTATCCAAGCCCGACTGATGTTGAATTGATGGAAAGAGTGAGGCATCTTGATGGACTAGGGGAATCAACTGCGCCAAAACCTACTGAGAATGATAAAATTTGTTCAGGCTTTGAGATCTTAAGAAGATGCAATGGGAGAGGAAAGGAATACTATGAAAACCTTTGCATGAAGGCTGTAAATCAGTCGATAGGTATTACTTCATTAATTTATATGTTAAAATTTAAATAATTGTTACCTTGTTCATTCCTGCTCATGCTTAGAAATCAGTTCTTTACCATTGAATCTTTCTATCTAACCAATTGCAGGTAGAGCCATTAGACATATAAATGACTATGCGGCTGTGTTGTTGGTTGATTCACGTTATGCGTCCAATCCACTTAAAAACAGTTCGTCTCACCCGACTAACAAGCTTCCCTTGTGGATCAGAAACCGTCTTGTTTCATCAACAGAAAACTATGGGGAAGTCCACAGGTTGTTATGTCGATTCTTCCAGGTTAACAAGCAAAAAGTGTCTCAGCGGATATACACTTAATTGTTGTCATCAGAGAGGGTTTGCATGATCTTAATTGCTTACTATGGGTTTTTAACAAGCAGAAAGGGTCTCAAGCAATGTAAGATCATGATGTGACTTTTGGCCTTTTATATCTGAAAGGTCTAATATTGATGGTAGAATTGCAGAAATAAGCATTATTTACTAGAGATAGCAGAATGTGTAGATTTCTGTGTGGAAGCGCAGAGGATTTGGAGCACACCTTTGAAGCTGCTGCTCCTACTACATTCTCATTACAAATAAGTTGATTTTTTCTTGGCCTGTGCAAATGTATTGGTTGTCTAGCCTATTAATATGTTGATTTGTTTATAAATGTGTGACATTACTAGTCCAAGATTGCATGTTTGTACATATTTTTTTCTTTTTTTGCATGCTTGCTTAGATTTAACAGCATCACAATCTCCGTCCAGTCTCTGAATATTATAACTAACGAGGGTGATGATGACACACATGCTAGCCCTCACTCTTCCCTAGCTTAGCATATATTAGGTTAGGCTAGTATATGAATTTATGTAAAAAAAAATGTGTATTCAATTCATTTCAAGTATATATACTTAATATTTATTTTTTGACTCAATATCCTTGGCCGAATGAAAGGGAAATTACCCGGGTTTGATACTAGTGGAGGCAAGTTTTCTGGGTTTTAGTTCTTTAGATCAAAGAGCGGTTCCATCCGCTACATTGGGTCAGAATCAACCTCCACAGCAAACCATCAGAAAAAAAACTATTGCAACATCTTAGCCATTCATAATTTATAAAAAAAAAATTCATCATTCCTGCGAGCAGATAGAAAATCAAAAGTCTGGGAGTTCCATGGCACAAGTTTGTAACAAAAATAGAATTGATTACAATTTTAAACATTTCATAAGAAAACAAATATATAATATGAAGTGGTAAAGATCTGAAGCTGCTGCTGCTCCTTCCTCTTCCCTCCTGGTGCAACAGAGAATTGTCACGGCCTATCAAATACATAACTTCCTAAGCTGAGTATCCACTACCACTGTGTTACGCTTAAAAATAAAATAAAATCAATTTATGGCTACATGGGAGTGGGACGGTTGTAATTCCTCTGTTTTACATCCAGATGGGAACTGTTAAGTTTTCTTCAAACTCTAATTGGATGGGTGGACTAACAATGCATAAGTGTTAGCCTCACCAGAGCCTTTGTGTCAGCCTCACTCGAGGGGGTCATTGTCATCTTCCACGACAGAGTTGTCTGTTTGCTTCAATTGAGGAAGGTCATTGTTGGCTGTCATGTCAAAACTGTTTGACTGCTTCAATCGGATCCTCACCCGCTTGCCCTTGTAATACCGATATTCCCATGTTGGTGGAGGGTACTTCTTGGTTATCTTTTCGTACTTTTCATGCATATCCAACTTCTGAAAAACATCTCCAACCAACTTCACTATCAAACCATTTGGTTTGATGCCAAGTTCTTCCATATCAGCAAATACCTGGAATAACAATACGACACAAGGATAGTGACTTCCCAGCAGTAGGTGTGAAAACATGTGGATTTCCTGGAATTTTATAATAAAGCATAACTTGCTAGTGAGAAATGGATAAATTCAGAAGTTATCTACAGATGGAGTAAATTGATACAGTAAGCTGTCCAAAGAAACCATAGAGAAATCCCAAACTTCTATTCAAATGAAAGTAGGCAATAAGCAAGGGCATGAAAACATGGTATGCTTCTTCCTCCAAAACCATATTCTAAATGGTTCAGAACAAACTATGTACTGGATCTAGTGTGGCCCTTTACGTTCAAAAGAAGCGGCCAAAGTAAATTAGCACAACAAACTTGGCTTTGATATCATTAGAACTTCACATAACATTAAACATGCATTTATACAAATGAATGTCTTAGCTTTGACAGAAAGAAAAAAGAAAAAAGATAGAACTCATGTGTATTTCCATTTCAGTATGCATGACAAGAACACTTTCATATATGGTAATACAATTGTATAAAAAAATAATGAAGTCTTAAGGATACTACTATTTTATATACAGAAACAATTCTTAGAAGTTTGAATGCACTCCTCTTGCAAAACTACTAAACAATGATGTAGATGATATGTGTAGTTATCAACTACACTTGTGTTATCTGGAAATAATGGTTTCAACGAAGTAGTGAATCTACTAAACTTATTCTACATCATGAGGTCAAACATAACATAACATGGTTTATAAATTGCATGGAAGCCCAAAATGCATGTCAACATCATGATTATTGCTACTTAAAAACTTTGCTGACAAAATTAGTTTTTAGGCATGTTTGTGCAAGTCAGAGAGGAAAAGTGAGAAAATCAACATTTTCCTTTTCTCTATCAGAAATGGTGCTGTTTGTGCCACAATTTCAGAGTGAGTTGTCCTCACTTGCCCTTTAATCTTTTTTATGTTAACATTAAAAGAAAGGTCCTCTCAGGTTATCTTATGTTGGCTACAATGATAATTTAAATGGAAGACTTTCTTTCGGACACCTCTTGCCCAATTTTTTTTTTTTTTTAATATCACTTTCCAGGAAGAGCACAAACAATGAAAAGGGAAAACTCATTTCAACAACCGAAGGAAGTCGAAGATAAATTTGATTTTTCCTTTGGGACTTTGCACAAATGGGCCTTAAGGCATATCATTCAATGGCTACATAATGGACATGCCATGCACCTATCAACAATAAAATGTATAACAAGGAAAAAGAATATCAGAGGATAGACTTGCATAACCTTCATAAGCATCTATATACATATGCACATATCAAATACTGGCTAAGGAGAAAAGTGATGGACTCAAAGATATACAGTACCTCAAACATCTTCCCATGCATGCCGTTGTTGTAGTAAATCGAAATCATTTTGCTAAAGAAAATACGAGGCAAACTTTCCAAATTTTCAGAAAATAGCTTCGACCAAAGTTCTTCTGCTTCTTCTATCCGTCCATCCTCTGCCAAAGCATTCAATAAGGTATAATAGCTTCCCATGGTTCTCCCTTGACCTTTACTTAACATCCACTTTGTCACCTAAGAGAAATACTTTATTTGGTAAGATGTACCACTCAAACGGTGAAAACATGGTGGTGGAAGTCAGAAAAGGAATAACATGACTATTAAATTTTGCCTCAAAAGGCATACACCAACAGAACCTGAATTATCCTCTTCCAGTCCTTTTCCATTTCAAGGGTTTTCAAAGCTTTCTTTACTGTGATAAGAGGAAACTCTAGTTCCCAAGCAATGAAAGAATCAAGTGCTCCATAAACTTCCTCCTTGACATTTGACAATCCCTTGATCTACATTTACACGAGGAAATATCACTATAAAATACAATGCATAATCTAATTAACTTGACCAACAGTATAAGCATAAAAAGGACAATGCAAATACATGCTGTGGACAATGCAAATGATCTCAGAATCATAGGAACAATAAAAAGAAGAAAGAAAAGGGAGTCCTGGGAGAATATGCAATGGAATCTGACTAGTTGGAGGCGGAAACTCTTTTTATTAAGTCTGGTAAAAGATGAAGCCAAATTCAGGTGTTTTATTGAGTGCTTAAAGGTGAGCCAAGTGCACAATGTGAGAACATCTAAGTTGGATGTTAAAATGTATGAACCATCTAATTCAAATAAAGTGATGATGGGAGGAAAATAATATTTGTAAAACTCTATCACCAAAATCTGATGATGATGATTTTTGCTCCAAGTCAAACACCCCATCACACATTGATGACAAACAAAACATGAATCAAACCCAAACCCATGTTTTGGGTGGCGGGTAGTTGCAGTAAGTTTGGGTTGGGATTGAGGCTGGCAACTAGGGTGTGTTTTTTTCCCCATCCTTAAACAGGTTGCAATAATGTTTGTCAAATAAATTGACAGAGTCACAGAGATAAGCCCAATACAACAATTACAACTGTTAAGGATTGAAAATAATAAATAAACAAATAAAGTCCAAATTCCAAAAATTTAAGCCAAATACCAAGCATTGTTCATATGGATCAGAGGCTTAGGGGGCATGAAGCAACATGTAAACATACATTGGGTTGGTGATGTGAGAGCTCAAATATGGATGTCCATCACACCTAAATAGATTCGATGGCATTTATCTAAAGAATTAAACAGTGAATTACTTTTGACATGCTATCTCATTATACTTACATCGGATACACAATGGATTTCTACATTCCTCTAACCCTTTGCAATATCAGATTATAAACAAACTGAGTAGTGGTACTTACGCATTCAACGAGCTTCAGTGACTTGGAAATGGTTCCTATCTTCTTTCGGGCTTTCCATACACGCGGAAATCTGGGCCTCGGGCCCTTTGCAGC
>CM060854.1:12755333-12865830 GCA_030737835.1 Acorus gramineus | reverse complement strand
GATCATACTCGATTCAAACTCATTTCCAATGCTTTTGAAGAAATAAAAAAAACAGCTTTTAGTTATAGAAAACAATTACAATTTTTCTGGAATCTAACAAAAATATGCTTCTTGGAAAGCTACTTTAGAAGTTGCTTTAAGTGAAAGGTTGTTTTTCAAACTAATATCCAAAGGCTACCTAAAAGTTCTTATGTTTCTCTATAACTGTGTTTTAATGTCTATAAAACCCAAACAAGTAATTTGGCATTGTGAATGCGCATGTCTTCTGGTTTTGAACCGGCTTGTCTTCCAACTCTTTGAGGAGCTCACTTTTTGGAATGCACTTAATTGATTGTCTTGTAGGGGTAGAAACAATGGAGGCGGGCGACATTTCAATGGCAAGCGTCCTCGACGTGATGAGTGACAGGTTGATGTTGTATCTTGAAATCAAGAGACCTGGAAACCTGTGTAGCTATTTCTGCTGATGAGTGGTTTTCCCCACCCCAACCTAACGTTATCTAGACCGGCAAACAAGATGAACAACTATAACAGATGAGTTATATTACTCCATAGTAGTTGCAGCGATATACTATGTTTTTATTTAAGAAATGATCTTCGACTGATGCTATATATAATCTATGGATTTAGTCCTTGTAAGGACATTTATAAATTTTGTGACTTGGATGGCATCTTGGGTGGGAATCCGTCCCAAAGTCTGGAGAATGAAAGGTATAATTTCCATTGGGAAGTTGTTCTACAGGTCATGATGGAAGACACTTTTGAGGGTATCTGAATGAGAATTTAGTTTCCCCTATCACAACTTTTAGAAGTGATGAACATACTTGGCACTGGTTTTCAACCAGGTCCTAGTTACATGTTTGGAATGCTGCTTGTGTGTTACTTGAACTGCAGGTGTGGTTAGTACTATATATAGTATATAATCCCCGAACATTTGGCATGTTCACCTTTAGCTAGTTAACTATGCAATAATCTTTTAATGAAGGAGAAATGCTGCTTGTTCTTGAAGTCTTAATCTTTGATCAAGCTGGACTGGAGACTATTCATAAATTGGGC
This sequence comes from Acorus gramineus, assembly GCA_030737835.1. Taxonomy (NCBI): domain Eukaryota; kingdom Viridiplantae; phylum Streptophyta; class Magnoliopsida; order Acorales; family Acoraceae; genus Acorus; species Acorus gramineus. The sequence goes on along the minus strand of CM060854.1, from coordinate 12,864,777 downwards.
TAATTCTATTTAACTCAGTGCTATTTCCTGATATTTGAATATTCGAATATCAAATAATTTTTATTTTGAGGAGATTAATTACAGTCCCCTTAGCATACCCCTATATTAATTTTAAGTCCTTGCAATTTTTTCAACCTAACAATAGGTCCCTGCATCCTAAAACCTATTATGTTTGGGTCTTTCCATCCAAATCTGCCATTTAACTTCCTTTTTAACTCTCAGCCCTTTCTCTTCTTTGTGAAACCCTTCTCTTCCCAACCCTCGCAGATGGTGGCCCTCCACCACCTGTACCCTACTGTTGTCCTTATCTATTTTTGCTACCCCACATCCTACATTTTCACTTGTCCCTATTTTCACCTCTTTCTCTTTCTTTTACTCTCCATCAAGGAAGGATGATGGTGCTTCCCACTCCACCTCGTGCCCCTTTTTTCATCGCAACAAAGAGTCCTCTCTCCCTCCATCCCAGCTCAATTGCTTCTCACTCCATCTCGAATCTATTGCTTCTCCCATGAATCCACCAATATATGTTTTTGGTGAATGTTTAATTAAATGTTTCCTTCTTTGATGTAGTTTTGAATGGTTCTGTTATGGATTTGTTCATCTTTGATGTAATTTTGGATGTTCTTGAATCAAGTAACTCTCAAAAGTTTGAATTTTGTAACAATGTAGCCAATGCACTTAATAATGTATACTTTTATGTAGTTTTGCATTGAATACCTTATAAGCAATGAGACTGAAATTCTCTCTTTGTATATTTGCAAGTTTCACAGTAATACAACATTTACCAAGCAAAAAAAAAAAAAAAAAAATTAACAGTATTCAGAGGCAATTTAAGGGTTTACACAAGGTAGTTAAAGGATAAAACGAGAAGATTAAATGCTCAATCTAATGGCAGTAACTGTCAGGGGCCCGGAAAAATGCCTGAGGGACTTTAGGGATTTAAAAAAAAATAAAAGAAGTCAAAGGGACTTAAAATTAATACATTGTACCTCGAGGAACCCATCCCTCCACCAAAAGAGGGTGTCCTCATCACTGCACCAGGTGCGTGGGGAGACAATTTTTAGATACAAATTTTTTTTTTTTTGGCGCTGCATGAATGAAAGAAAGGAAGGTGTGAATGTGTGACTGGATTAGTTAAAATGGATAGTCAGGTTGGTGAGGAGGTTAATGTCACCTGCAAAAGATGATGCATAGCTGCAGGTGCTGGTTTGGGGGGGGGGGGGGGGGGGGGGACCACTGGTGAGTGACCTAAAATAAATAAAGAAATAAATCCAGAGCCACCTTGAGAACTGTCACCTAACCCAGTAGCTATCTGTATTTCCTTCCTTTTTTTTTTCGTCATTCCTACATTTGTATCCTCCACTCTCTCTCCGGAATAATGTTAATGAAGGATTTGTCACAAAAATAATGATCGGTAAGGGGACCTGTGTGCTTTAATATAAGTCTTGAGGATCATTGGGTTTTTTATTTTTATTTTTACTTTTATAACGAATTATGGACACCATAAGGATCCATTTGGATAGAAACATAAACTATTCTGGAATTTATACTTATTTCAATAATTGTTGACTTTATCAATAAAATAAGTGATTTTATGTTTGGTTGTGTTTTCAGTTATTCTCGTTGTGAAACGTAACAATAAGCCCCCGTTTGGAACGGGGATAGGTTTTATTCTAGGATATACATTTATCCAAGCATAAGTGGGTATAAATAAAGATAAAGTGATTTTGTGTTTAATTGTGTTTTGAATTATTCTCGTTGGTAAACGTAAGAATAAATGTTTTGTTGTTTGGGTAAAATGTGAAAAAAATATGGATAAGGATTTATAAAAGGTAAAAAAGTAATGATAGTTGATTTGACATGTGATTTATAAGAGGTGATGATAGTTGATTTGACAGACATGGTGGAATAACCTAAGATAACTTTAATTCCACGGGTTGATTGGAATCCATATACCACTCTATCAGGGTTTATTCTGGCATACTTTATCAAGGGTTATCTAGGGTAAACAAAACTTAAAAATTCTTATCCAGGGTTATCCGGGGTCTTATATCAGAAACAAACGGGGGCTAAAGGTTAGAGTGTTTGATTGATAAAGAATAAAATGTGAATAAGGTATAAAAAATTAATTTGACATGGATCTCATTGATGTATAAGAGGTGATAACGGATTATTTGAAATAAATAAAAAATAAAAATGTGGGATCTATTTATGATTGTTGTTGAAATAGGCTAATTTCATGAGTAAAGGGGGATTACTATACTCCTTTATTGTTTATTATTCCGACATTCAAATATCACTTTATTTTCCTCACACAAAAACTTTATTTTCCTATTTCATGTCTATTCTTACTTATTTTTCTTTTATTACTCCACCCTGTGGAGAGAACGAAGATTAAAATTGGGAATGAGAGATAATAGAAAGAGAGAACAAAACTAAAGGAAAAAGAATTTGAAAAACCAAGTCATGAAGGTAAGGAAAATGATGTCCAATACAGTTTCAATTACAACTCTCATTGGTTTTATCTTTCAAAAAATACACTCGTTTATTGAAATAACAATAATGATTCTTGGGCCCCAGTTGGTAGACCCCATACTAAGCCCCATGAGGTGGCAAGTGTGAATTTTCTATATTACCCCCCCCCCCCTACAATCAAGCTCTTCATTGATTTCCATAAATGAAGATTCCATAACCGGTCCGATAATTATGGGATTAGTTATGATTTGGAAATCACTTCTTCTCTCTCACAACGAGTTTTTTTATTTTTCCGATTGTTCTCTCGTAACGAAAACAAAAATCAAACATCAAATTCATATATGATCGGCGGAGAAGAGAAGACAAAAAGAAAACTCGTCTTTGTTTTTGTGCGATCTGTTTGTGGTGCAATCATTCAGGTTAGGTCAATCGGAACCCCCAAAAATTGACGATTTAGACTTTTTAGATCCAGTTTTATTTGTGAAAATAAAAACAAGCATCGTAATTTTTTTTTTATTTTGATCGGTTGAGACTAAGATTTTTACACGGTTGTGGTGGAAACAATGGCGATCCATTCATGTTAGACTGTTTTAGATCTGAATAATTCACATTGATCTGATTTTTTAACTGTTCTTTACATTTATTTTAGATCTAGATTTAATGGTGGAAGTGAAAACAAACATCGAAATCAATTTTTTTTTTTCAGTTGGATCTGTGGAGGTTATTTGAATTGCACGGTTCATTTCCAGATACACGTGTATCTTGATTTTATTTTGAAGTTTGACATTTTATTTCTCCATGGAATTGATTAATGTTTATCTGATTCATATTTAATTGCTAATTGTCATACATACATATATATATATATATAAGGCTTCAAAGACTTTTTTTAAAGTATATGTATTGCTAATTAACTTGTTTGGTAATTCAAAATCCACATGGTTTTTGTTTAGTTTTAAGATACAGCACTGTATCTTAAAATGAATTTTTGACATTTTGTTTCTATGGAATTGATTAATGTGTACTTGATCAATATTTAATTGCTAATTGTCATATACGTATATACATATAAAGGTTTGAAGGACTTTATTTGAAAATATGTATTGCTAAATAACATGTCCGGTAATTCAAAATCCATATGGTTTGTATTGGTTTTAAGATACAGCACTGTATCTTAATTTTAATTTTATAACATGTGACTTCTTTTCTATTTTTCAACAGGCAGTGAGGAGGATTATATGGATGACACATTTGAAGAATCAAATTATTTGGAAGACATCTACGATTCATGTGAAATGGAAACCAGTTTACCAAAGGAATTAACATGTTTGGTAATTCAAAATCCACATGGTTTTTGTTTGGTTTTAAGATACAACACTGTATCTTAAAATGAATTTTTGACATTTTATTTCTATGGAATTGATTAATGTGTACTTGATCAATATTTAATTGCTAATTGTCATATACGTATATACATATAAAGGTTTGAAGGACTTTATTTGAAAATATGTACTGCTAAATAACATGTCCGGTAATTCAAAATCCATATGGTTTGTATTGGTTTTAAGATACAGCACTGTATCTTAATTCTAATTTTATAACATGTGACTTCTTTTCTATTTTTCAACAGGCAGTGAGGAGGATTATATGGATGACACATTTGAATAATCAAATTATTTGGAAGACATCTACGATTCATGTGAAATAGAACCAGTTTACCAAAGGAATTAACATGTTTGGTAATTCAAAATCCACATGGTTTTTGTTTGGTTTTAAGATACAGCACTGTATCTTAAAATGAATTTTTGACATTTTATTTCTATGGAATTGATTAATGTGTACTTGATCAATATTTAATTGCTAATTGTCATATACGTATATACATATAAAGGTTTGAAGGACTTTATTTGAAAATATGTACTGCTAAATAACATGTCCGATAATTCAAAATTCATATGGTATGTATTGGTTTTAAGATACAGCACTGTATCTTAATTTTAATTTTATAACATGTGACTTCTTTTCTATTTTTCAACAGGCAGTGAGGAGGATTATATGGATGACACATTTGAATAATCAAATTATTTGGAAGACATCTACGATTCATGTGAAATGGAAACCAGTTTACCAAAGGAAGTGATTGATTTGGCTGATCAGCAAAATGTGACGAGATAACATTGTATTTGATACAGTGATAGATGTATCTGAATTTGATGGTGTATCTGAAATTTGTATTAGACATCTATGTGAAATGCAAATCAATGTCAAATTGTATGTGGAATGTATGTCTATTGTGATGTGTATGTGAGACTTTTTATTAGGTATACCTTAACTCAAAAAATGAATCAAATATAATTGGCTGCTTCTCCAGCATAGTAGATAATAACTATTGAGGTGTGTCTGAATGTGAAATGTGTATCTTAAAACCTGTTTCAAGCACAATTTGAAGTTTGACATTTTATTTCTCCATGGAATTGATTAAAGTTTATCTGATTCATATTTAATTTCTAATTGTCATATATATATATATATATATATATATATATATATGCTTGAAGGACTTTTTTTAAAATATATGTACTGCTAATTAACATGTTTGGTAATTCAAAATCCACATGGTTTTTGTTTGGTTTTAAGATACAGCACTGTATCTTAAAATGATTTTCAGATACAAGTATCTGATATTACAGGCTAATTGCATCATTCGAAGCAGAATATGAATGGTGTGCACAGGAAAACATAAAACATTTGTGATTTCCCAAATCAAGATACACTGTCGAATTTCAAATACACAGTATTCAGATGCACAGAAGGGAAAATTCAACAACTGAGACAGTTTCTTGATTGGATTTCACATTTGCAAGAAGTGCAAAAAATTAATCTAGATACACTGCCGAATTTCAGATACACGGTATTAACGGAAGAAATTCAGATGCACGGAAGGAAAAATTTCACAACTGAGACAGTTTCTTGATTGGATTCCACATTTGCAAGAAGTGCAAAAAAAAAAAAATGTGACTTTTTTATCAGATACAAATGACCTGTTTTTTTTTTTTTTTTGTCAAAAAAAAAAAAAAACAAATACAAAATGACAGTTAAGTTTCGATTGGCAGAAGAAATCTATCCTTTTTTATTCGCCATTGTTAACGGTTTGTTGGGGAAGAGAATCAGATGGATTGAAATCTTGATCGCCTAATTTTTTTTCTTTTTTTTTTCATTCATATGGCTTTGCCCAAATCGGAACCCTAACATTCAAATTTTATTGGGGAGAGGAATTAATGGTGCCCCCATTTGTGGAATTCGGTTACTTTGGGGAGAGGAATTAATGGTGCCCCAATTTGTGGGATTCGGTTACTATTTTAATGAGGATATTAATGATAAGGGTAGTTGTGTAATTGACCTTTTGGTGGTTATAAAAAGTCAAACATTGGACCAATAGGATTATGCCACCTATTGGGGCTCAACAATGGGGCCTAATTTTTGGGGCCTGGGTAGCAGCACTGTTGAAGTAATTACTATTATAAAAAAATAAAATACACATTGTGATACACTAGCATTCTTTGAAAAATAAAAAAATTATTCTTGTATATAGTGATAATGCACTATACACTACTTATAATGTATACTGTATTATCCTAGTGTGTAGACGGATGGAAGATTGTTTTTGAACTACAAATGGGACTAGCTATGAAGGAAACATAAAGAATGGCCTGAGCATCCACGAGCTGAGTATTTTTTTGCGCCGGTGACATGGATACCCAAATTCTTGATTGAAAAAAATGCAAGAAAACATGCTTTCAAATAGTTTGAAGGCACATTTATCTATATACTATACTATATATAAAGTGGTACAAAGAAGAAAAGAATTCGCCAACCTGCTATTTTGATAAATTTGTTATCCAACAGGGATAAATAACTATGGTGCATTTACTGGCTAGTTTCATTTAAAATGATGGATATGCCCTTCTTTAGTTTCATTTAAAATGATGGAAATGAAATTGGGCGCTATTACACCCAAATCCGTTTTCAACCTCAATTCCAGTTCTATATGCGTCGATAGAAAATTAATGACGCTTATGCTCACATTAACAAGATATATCTTCAAAATGATTTTTTAATATTTTTTATAAATGTATCCATGTAATTTATTGGAGCATATATTTCATTTTTTTATAAAAACATGTACATCATTAGATGAGGTATACTATTTTAAAAAAAAAATTTAAAACACTTGTAAACTGAAATTACTAGAATTAAGATTGGAAATGGGGTTGGACTGGTGAGATCCAATGTTGGTTTAAGAAATGGGAAAACCAAGTCTTCCCGCATGGAGCATTGCCGTGCACCATAGTTGGAAAAAGAATGAGCTTTGTTATACACAGTCCTAATACAGTCTCATATACCTATTTAACAATCTAATAGTCATCCAACGAAGTATGATTTTTCTAACTGAGGTATGATTTTTTTTTTTTAAGATAAAAAATAAGTTCATTTAATTCGGGGCTAAATAGGTAAATTTTTATTTTTTACTTTGAAATATAAATGTTGTGAGTTCATATGGCATATTTTTCACTTGTGTCATTTACAGTTTTCATTACAATCTGTTATAAAATTAAATATTTATACAATTTAATCTATTTTATTCAGTTAACGTATTTTCAATTATGCGCAACTACGCCTACATCTCACTAGTTTTCTTATAAAATGTCTTTTAATGGATAACTAGATAACTATCAAAATAAATTAAAAAAAAAAATCAGTGGGACGTGGAAATGACTGCCATGACGACTCTCTCTCCCATTCTCCAATTACTTTCCAGTTCCTTTTTAATACAAGTCTTGACGTCTCCTAAAATGGACAAAGTATGAGGTCCCTCTCACTGAAAAGAGCACTATTTAAACTCTGCCCTTTCTATAGTTTTCAATTCAAATACAGATTCATGTATTTTATTAGTTTCTTTTACTTGTTGTATCAAAATATGTATTTAATTAAATTTTTTTTTATACTTTTTATAAATAAAATTGTTCAATTCATTAAATTATATATTCTCTTTTTATATATCTTATTGAATTAAATGAATAATTTTTAATCATTGTAAAAGAAAAAAAGAAGTTATATACATTGTTTTAAGAAGATACAAAGAAGTTTATAATTCATTGAAAAGTTAGTGAGACTGTCCACGCGACACTACTTGTAACAAAGGTCTTATTTTATTAATCAATGAATGATTCCCCACGGAATCCTTGCCTTATCCCCTCACACTTCCAGCTCTATCCATTATCACTGCATGTTTTTGTCTCCTCCACAAAATTAAAAAGACCCCAAACTCACTCACTCATTCATCCACCCCAATCAAGTGAAGTAAAAAAAAAATCAAAAAATCAAACCTAACCTCGGTAGTCGTGCCCCCACCCGGAAAATACCTTTTGCATGCAATTGACACCTTCTCACACCTGGAACCTTCTTTGTATCTAGTTTTGTGTCTCTTTATTTAGCTGGTCTTCACATAGTTTTTTTTTTTTTTTTTAATTTTTCCCATTGAATCTCTCTCTCTCTCTCTCTCTCTCTCTCTGTATCTGCAAAGATGTTAGAAGGGAAGGCAATGATACAAGACACAGACATGCCAGTGAAGATGCAGATGAAGGCCATGACCTCTGCCTCTCAAGCTCTCGATCTCTACGACGTCTCTGATTGCAAGAGCATCGCTGCCCACATAAAAAAAGTATCCCCCCTTTTTGTTTTTTGGCTTTCACTTCCCTGTATCTGTATTGGGTATTCTTTTTTTCTTTCTCACTTCATCACTAACAAGTATTATTAAACATTTTTTAAAAAATGCTATGGTCAGTCCGTTCTATAATTTTTTTTTGAAAACCATATGTAGTTATATATATATTTTTGGTAAGTATGTATTCGATTATAGAAGTCATAGATACAGACTTGATGGTAAAATTAAAAATGACTGAATGTGTCGGCACTCGTAAAACTCTTTTTTTTTTTTTTTAGGAGTTCGATTCGATATATGGGTCAGGGTGGCAATGTGTGGTGGGATCCAACTTCGGGTGCTTCTTCACTCACAAGCATGGGACCTTCATCTACTTCTGTTTGGAAACCCTCAACTTCCTCGTCTTTAAAGGTGCTTCTCATTGAATTGGTGGGTGATTCAAGTAGACCCAGAAGAGCATATTTCAAGATGAGCTGATGCCCTCTGTAGTCTTAAATTGTACATATGTGATTAGTTTTTTTTTTTTTCCCCTCCCTGGAATCCTCTGCTTTTTGTGAGATTATAAGGAGAGTTGTAGTGGTTTGCAGTCTATATCTTTTGTGTATTTTTTTATATTTATTGTTATGTTATGTAATAGTTTTGAGTTTTTTTTTTTTTTTTTGTTTAATAAGAAAAGTAAATATTTGCTGTCCGATATCAATTACTAATTACTTAGCATCGGATTAGAAACTCAGTTTTACGTTGGGGAAGAGAAAAATGATGGTGGCGCTTGTTAATCAGCTTGAACCAGAAAAACTGATTGACTGCGTCAACAAGTGTCGTTGGAGATAAAAGTTTTTCACAGCCATCATTGGTTGGATAAACCTACGTTTTAAAAGATCAAGTCTTTATACAAGTGTACATAAATATGCAAAAAAAGAAAAGAAAAAAAAACATTAAAAAAATTACTGTAACATCTCAAAATTTTATCTTTTTGCTCTTTTAAAATAGAGAGATGTTTCGGACTCGCCATGTAATTTTATTTGATGATACATTTTTTTATTAAAATATAATGTTTATAATTTAACAATACATTTTTTTATTAAAAATATATCGTTTACAATTTTAAGCATGTGCGAATTATACGTAGAGCTGTGATGACATTTATGGGTCAGGAAATGAAAAGTTCATCCGCAAACAGACTGTATGATAATAGGTATGATATAGAATAGAATCCACATTTCCTATTTTATTTTTCAAAGCTTTATAACTTACAAGCATCCACAGGACCATTGAAAACCTGATGATCCAAAACAATCAGAAGCCAAGAATCATAATTTCCAAACTCCAATGTTATCATCCCTTCCATTCAAAACAATAGATCAAACCACCGGAGTCAACAATGGCTTATTCTGCACATGCGCCTCCAGGTTTCCAAGCACCAGGTCTGCCATCACCTTCCGAGTCTCCAACGTCCCGCTCCCCACGTGCGGCAGCAGAACCACGTTTTCGAGCCCAAACAGCTCTTCTGGTACGTGCGGTTCCTCTTCATACACGTCGAGCCCGGCCCCTCCCAACCGCCCCTCAACCAGCGCCTTCACGAGCTCAGGCTCATCCACATGCGGCCCTCGGCCAATGTTGACCAGCACGCCTTTTGGGCCCAGCGCGTCCATCACATCACGGTTCACGATGTGGCGGGTCTCCTCAGTGAGAGGGCACGCGACCACGAGGACGTTGCAGTTGGAGGCCAGTTCGATGATGGTGGGATGGTATTTGAAATTGGTCTCTGGTTTCTCTGTTCTTGAGTAGTAGCTGATGGGGCAACCAAAGGCTGCGGCCCTCTTCGCGATGGCCATTCCGATCCTGCCCAGCCCCACAATACCCACTGTTTTGCCACTGAACTGCAAGAAAATGAACCATTGATGTTGGATTGGTAGGATAAAAAAATTATAATGTGATTTTTGTTTTCCCATAGGAGTTGTTTTTTTTTTTTAAAAAAAAAAAGTATAGGAGCAATTTTAAAAAATAGAAAGCCCCCGAACGTTAGGAGACGAGGGATCTATATAACAATAAAACTAAAAGAACTTCAAATTACAAGAAGTTAAGGAGGCCTCCACACCCCCAACAGATCTGAAATGGCCACCTCCCGAACCAAAGTTACCATAATCGAGGATGGAGGTTCAACTCAGATTCTCAGAAAAATCATTTTCACGCAATCTCTATGCGTATAAGAATCATTGTCCCATGGAAACTTTGAATCTGGCTAATAAATAAACAGGGGAACAAACAGCACTGTTGAATCTGGTTATTAAATAAACAGGGGATTCTCTATTTTGATGACACAAAATCAACAGAACTACTATAAATCATTACAGCCTTGACCCCAAAAGCATGTTTGCTAAACACATAATTCTCCCCTTTATTAGAACATCTGCATAGGATTGGTAGTTCCTAGAGGGGATGCTACTAGTTCATGTATACTGGCAAGACAGGGAAAAGAAGAGATTTCAATTCCAATCGATGTTTCAATTTTACAGATCATAAATGCAGACATGCAGTTAAAGACCAAATCTAAGTGACCTTTATGATGCAAATTATTGGGTAGATTCTATAACGGAGAAGATAGAATTGTGATGCCAATATTACCAGAGCAGGATGTGTCAGGGCTCTCTAGGACTTCTAGAGTACAATGAGCACCCTTCGAATCAGCAAATAACGTCCTACTGTGGTCGTATATTTTAACATTACATGTATGCTTTCTCTCTAAAAAAACATTGTTCCTATTTTCTGAGCTCAACTTGTACAGCAGAAAATGTGCAGGAATGATCCTAGAATATGATCATATACCTTTCTTCTAACAAAATATGAGCATATACCTTACTTCTGCCAATTTTACTTGTACAAATAAACCAAAGCTGGCCAAATTATACAAGCCCAATGCAGTAATTTTCAATTTCATCCAGATTAACAAGTTTCTATAAATTTCTATCAATCAGCATCATATTGTCCACTCAAATCATTGAATAAACTGCCAGAAACAACATTCGCAGATCTTCTATATAAAATTTGCAGGAGGAGGGACGGGCTGGTATTATGAATTTGGAGGACATGAATAATGCTATGCTTTGCAAATGGCTTTGGCAGTGGTTCCATCTCCTGTGGTGTCAGGTAGTTGGGTCCAGATACACATGCAGTAGAGCCATCCATGCTAGATTTCCCCGTGTGTCTTACTGTTCAAAAATATGGAAAGGAATCTTGTCTTGTTCGGAAGAGTTCCAAAAGGCTATTCTTTGGGCTGTTGGTGATGGGTCTTCGATGAGCTTCTAGCATGACATATGAGTGGGGGAGTCCTGCTTCCCTGACCGTTTTCCAAGCTTATATGAGATTGCGGTTCTGAAAAACGAACCAGTTTGCCAATATTTTGAAACTGGGGCTGAGACTGGTCATTGGGTCATTTGGGTTGGCAGACTCCCTACTGAAGAGGAAGCTGGTGCACAGCAATCATTCTAGGGGAGTTGCAGGAGACCTCCCATCATCTTTAGGCGACGGATGAAATGGTTTGGAAGCCCAAGGCTCGTGAGGGGTTCAGTCAAGAGCTGTTACGGATGGTTGCAGAGGGATAGGTCAATTTTGGAGGCCACTGCTCGGAAGGCAAAAAAGATATGGTTGTTTAAGCTCCCCCTCAAAGTGAACACATTCTTGGACGCTTTACTTGGAGAAACTCCTCACAAAGTCACGGAGAGCGGGGTGGCCTCCAATGGCAGACATTAATAGTGAGCGACCTGATATTTTCTTGCCCAGTGGTGAGACATATTTGGAGCTGGCTTGGGGTGGCGACTGGTATGTGCTCCAGGTTCTCATTGATGGAAGGGATGTGGTTGGTTGGCAAGCAATTGAAGCTCCACGGGGACAGGTGTAAGGCCGCAAAGATCACCCAATCTTATGTTCCTGCGGTTGCTTCGTCAATGTGGCTAGCAAGAAATCAGGTTTTATTCAAGTGAATCACTCCCTATGCGGAGAATATTTGGGCGGATGTTTTCTCATTTGTCCAAGATTGGGGAAGAATCTGTGCCTCGGCAAGCTCAGTTCGGATGGTTAGGGGACAGTTTGTAATTCAAGAATAGTTCTTTATGCTTTCTCCCGGCCTTAACTACAGTAGAGCTCTCCTCTACTGAGTTGGTTCCCCCCCAGGTTGTCGTCTTTGGGCTAACATTTGTTTTCTTTCTTGCTTTGTATGTTTTAGGCTTCACTCTATAATTTATAAATTATTGGAGGTTGATAACCAACCGTTACAGTTCAAAAAAAAAAAAAAAAAATTTGCAGAATTTCTCTGAACCAACAAACTAAGTCAACACAACATTAAGATTTCTTCCAACGAAAAAAAGTGTAAGCTGCCACCTTTCCACTAAACAAAATGAGCTTCTCCACTACCAGAGATATCAATCGCCTCATTACACCTAAATCTATCACCCAATACAAACACCAAAATCGTGACCTACTGCAACACAGACATCGGTTACATCCCAATAAAACTCAGAGTTCTACCTTTCCCCAAAGAAAATTCTCTTCAATCCCAACCAATTTCGGGAATTGGTATTCCATCCATTTTCAATTCCAACTAATTCTTGAAGGATTGCAATATCAGTTCCACTGGACACTTTTTTTTTATATCGTATTCCACAGGATTCTTCATTGTCTCCAATAGCACATTTGGATTCAAGGAATTGGGTAAAATTGGATTTCAATTTCTATGTTACTCATTAGAATTTAAATTGGTCAAAATTGAATTTTGACAATTGGTTGAAATTGGAACTCCCAACTTTAGGCCATCTCCAGCCCTTACTCAAACCTATACCTAAATTTCACTTAAAATTTGAGTAAAATCTTAATTTGATAGGATGTGTCTCCAACCATCACTTTGTGTTTTACTCAAATCTTTTAAAAATTTCACATCTTCTCCTAATTATTTTCTATAAACATTTTCAAAGTCATTTCCTCAAATATTTTTACTACTCAATTTTTCTTTCCTTCAAAATATTTAAATTTAAAAATTATTATCATCCAATTTTTTTTTAAAAAAAAGATAAAATATTTTTTTTTATTGGAATAAAAATAAGAAATTAAAAAATAAAGATGAAGACTTAAGAGCATCTCCAATCCTATACTCAAACATTTACTCAAACTTAAATTTGAGTAAAAATCATCCAAAATCCTCTCCAACCATTTATCCATGCCCATACTAAATCAAATTTTTACTCAAATCAAGGGAGACTCAAATCTTTACCCAAATTTTTAACATCTTTTTTTTTTTCCTTTATCTCGACACTTTCTTTCAATGTGATATTTTTTCCCTTCAACCCCATTTTTAGTTTAATTATAAGGAAAATGACTAAAAAAGTTTCCCAAAAGTTAGAAATACCCAAATCAGTCACTTTTTAAAATTGTACATTAAAAAGTCTCATTTTACAATTTTGAAAACACAAAAGACTAATATACCCTTATGCAATTAGATCCTTAATATATTTTATATCTCTTAACTTTGTTAAAATATTTCACCCTCTTAATTTTAATTAATATATTTAACACATTTTCATGTAGATCAATTTTTTTATTGTAAATTCTTTGTGATTAGGTGGATTTTGTGAAATATGCATTAATATAATTTGAGTTTTTGATGATGGACTCCATTAAATGTTGATGCTTTTTTTAAAAAATTGATATGTACTAATGATATCATAAAAATATGTAAATAGCCAAAAAATTAAAAATGTGAATAAAGATTTAGAATACTAAAATATCATCTGCTGCATTGGAGCACAACACAGATTTAAATTACATATTATGATTATACACAATGAAAAATGATAAACAATATCATGTAAGATATATATAAGAAACACACAGCATGATATATTGATTTTCATCATGTACAAAGAGATTTTTGTTTTGTAGAAAAAATAAGTTTTTAGTATGGAATAAAGAGGGATATTAAATATTTAATTACATAAGGGCATATAGTCTTTTGTGTTTTCAAAATTGTGAAATGACACTTTTTTAGGTATAATTTAAAAAAATGGTTGAATTGGGTATTTGAAACTCTTAGAAGAATTTTTTAGTCATTTTCCCTTAATTATATTAGATGTCCCTCCAAAATTTTCACCATCTCTTGAAATCCAAAAAAAAAAAAAAAAGTATTCTTCTTTCTTAAACAGATTGGGACTGGAAAAAAAATGGTTTGCGGTGGTGATTTGAATTTCCACTTCTATTCAATTCAAACTCTAATGTTCTCAAATCCAAACAGGTGAACTCGATGGAATTTAGAATTGCAATCCCAAATTCACCCAATTATTTGAGCATGAATTCACATAGGAGAAGCTCCTTTCTAAAAACTTCTCAATAAAAAAGTCAACTTTTTCAATCAAATTCAAATAAGAGACTGAAATAGAGGGACACAGAGAGACTCGAAACCCTAACCCTCGTAGTGAGCCTGAAATCGCCCGTGGCCTTCCAGTTCCCGGCGCGGACGTACCCGTCCGCCTGAGGGATCCGCCTCATGACGGCGAGGGCGAGCCCGATCGCGATGTCGGCGACGTCCTCCGTCAGTACGTCGGGGGTGTTCGTGACCCTAACCCCCTTCTCCTTACACTTCTTGAGATCCACCTTGTCGAGGCCGACGCTGTAGCTCGACACAATCTCGAGGCGTGGGAGGGCGTCGATGGTCTCAGCGTCCGCGCCGACGTTGGAGTTGCCGACGACGGCGCGGATGGAGGCGGAATTCGAGCGTAGGAAGTCCTTCTTGTTCGGTGACTCCCAGAGGCGGAAGAGCTTGAAGCGCTTGTCGAGCTCTTCTTCCAGGTACGGGTTCATCGGGTAGGTCAGGAGGACGCCCAAAGCCCCCATTTTGTTTTTTCGATCGAATTCAATCGGACGAGGAAAGCTAGGGTTAGGGTTTTTTCAGTTTTTTTTTTTTTCAGTCTTTTGTCCCTTCAACTGTATGGGTTTTTAAAAAGACCACCGCAGATCAAAATCTGAGCCGTTCAACGCAGACCAATTAATTATTATCTGCTTTGCTAACCTATTCAGAATTTTTTCAATCTCTTCCCCATCCCACACCCCCCACCCCCACCCCAAAGAAACTTATTAGAAAAAGTTTTAGCAAAATCGATAAATTCCTTCATGTTTTTAATTTTATTAGACAATATTTATTTTAGTCTATATAACTAATCAGATATATGGTTAACTCTAACTATATATGGTAAATCACTGTTATACCCTTTTAAAAAAATTTCTTCGTTGAAAAAATTCAATATAACTCTATGAAAACTTATAAAAATCGAAAAAAGTTTCTGTAAAATTTAAATATCATCTTAACTCCCTGAATCTTCTTAAAATCACAAAAAACCTATCTGATTATCTAAGTATATACTGATTTATTTAAATTTTATTAAACAAATCATACTTTTATAATCAAGGTGTCAAGCTTTTTGTTGCTAATAATTTTGAGTTGAATATGTATTATAGAATTTTGATTTGATTTTTAAATTGTTTTATCTGATTTTGTAATGGAGTTGATGAAGCTGTAATTTTTTTTTTGTGTGGTTTCTGTGATGGGATTGAGGAAGTGAAAATATTGAAAAAAGTTTTGATTTTGTAGATCAAATAAGGTCAGTTTTAATTTTTTTTTTTTTACAATTGAGGTTGCCATTTGAGGAGATGGAGATGTTAAAAAATGACGAGGGTATTTTTTTCTTAC
Source organism: Acorus gramineus (assembly GCA_030737835.1). Lineage (NCBI taxonomy): Eukaryota > Viridiplantae > Streptophyta > Magnoliopsida > Acorales > Acoraceae > Acorus > Acorus gramineus. Next base: position 12,848,848 of record CM060854.1, on the reverse strand, counting down.
AAAATGACTAAATCTGAAAGTTTTGTAGGAACTGAATAACTGAATCCAATTTTAGTAAGTTTCTATGGACTTATTTTGATATATTTTTTATCTGATGATTAAATTGATTAACCATATACACTTTATAGGGACTTCGGACGATTTTCTTTTAGAGGAAATTTTTGTGATTTTAAAAAAATTTCAAAGAGTTAAAAAGATTTTTACTTTTCCCTTTTTTCATTTAAAAAAAAATAGATTTTACTATCATCACTTCCATTTCTAAAAGAAATTCTACATATGTTGTAACAAAGAATAATCAAGCCCCCCAATAGAGGTAGTAAATATGGAGGACAAAGGTGAAGATGGTCGAAAAATTTACAAACTGTGAAAGCGTGGTATGTTTTAGGATCATAATATACCACTCAGTCCATTTTGTAGCTCGTTTTACAATACCATACTCTATGATAATGTAATATACTACACTATTATAATATATAGGGTTTTATCATAACATATGGCGTAAAAAAAAATTATTTTTTTTAACTTGAAAAAAAAACTAATGCATATCAGTATATACTTCATTTCATATTACAGCATGCACTTTATTTAGTGAGTGTATAATTTTTAATAAAAGAAAACCTGTGTGAACTGTAATTAGGGGGCTGGACATATCATTTTCCTTATAATAATATCAAATTCAAATTGGGCCCAAGTAACCTAATCTCTCAGTCCAAACCTAACATGAATTAGTTTTGAGTGCTGCTACACTCAGTTTTATTTTTAATCTAAAACGCATACCTTATATACCTCGTTAGATGATGTATATACCTAATTGAATTTTTTCTTATATTTGCTAAAAATGTATTCATTCAATTTAAAATAGAACGATATGCATTTTTTATTAAAGCATATACCTTATTAGATGATGTTTATTATTTAAAAATAAATAAAAACACGTGATGTCTGAGTTTTTATTGATAAATGTGTATGAGTGTATCTTTTTCCATTAGTTTTGTTTTTGGTTTTCTGAGTGCCAACACAAGCATGTCCAAAAAATCAGTTTGGATCATATTGGATCTCATTTTAAACCCACCTGAGTTGCACCATATATGTATGACTCAACCAACCATATATGTCAATTAAGCACATCTGAATGGAGAATTGTTGTTTGTAGGTTGATTATATACAACAAATCCAACACTTGGGACTCATATACGACAAATACTACAAATATCTCAAACAAACATGGTATTATATGCAGAATAGAATTATGCCTCCAAAGACTAGCAAACAAAGAATAGGAATCCAATGCAACCAACCAATAATACTATATTGAGCACTTCACATGGCTCTTCATTCTTTCTATACAATACATCAAATCCAACAGATGGTGTTGTGGCATTCACTATTCACTATTGACACACAAGTAATCAAAAGATATTCATGATGGATCGTCACACGTCGGCAGCTGCTAAAGCTCAAGTTTGTTAGCAAATGATTCCAAAATCAACAGCAAAACGTAACTTGGACAGATCCATAACAACCTCCCCAATAAGCCCCATCAAGAGCAGCTCAACCACTTCACTCACAGCCTGCTTTCCCTCCTCAAATGTGACTCCTTTCACCCAACCCAACCCCCAAACACCATTGATCAACACATCCCTGCACATGAGGTCCCTCTCCAACATCATGTACAGACTGTTCCTCGATATCACATCCCCACTGCCGGACTCACCATAGCTTTTCAGCCTCTCAATCCCTGCACTCACTTCCTCTACCACCTGACCTAGGGGGACTCTCAACTTTCGAGTGCATATGTGCGCATGCCTTTTGCGCATTATCAACTCATTTGCGCAATCCAGATAAAGCCTCGCATTGCTTGTTATGAATTCCTCCATGTTCATCATTGGGATATCTATGGATTGGTGTCTTTCAATATTGAATAGTTCTTTTGCGTGGCTAATGAATGCTGGGCTGCTCAAGAGCAGTAGTTTCAGAGAGTCACTTGGTTTGTGTGGTTTCTTCATTGTGGTTCGAATGTCTATAGGATGCTTAGTTTCGGTTTCCAACTCTTGGTCAGTCATCAGTGTAACTCCATGCACAGGACTTGGTATGGATATTCCATGACCTGAAACCAACGAGAAACACATGTTCAATAAATTGCAGTTTTTGTTTGGATTTCATTTATATTTTGTGATTGCTAGAGAGGACAGATAGATCTATCGACCCCCTTTTCACAAGCATGAGAAAATAGGCATATCAATCTAAAAACTCAGAAGAATGGCAGTGGTTATCACATTTTTTTCCTCTAAAAAAGCATGTACATGATTGTATATGAATAGATGCAATGGCCATGATGCGTTTATACATATATACACATACAAGTGATCATACAGACATATATTGTATTCTAGTAGATTGACTCTGAGCTAGAAAATGAACTTATATCTTAATTATTTCTTTATTTGATGTTGCATTAATCTACCAAGAGATGCACTCAATGGAACAATTCAGATTTTTTTTTTTTGATAGGTAAGTGCTGGGATTTGAACTTAGAACCTCTTGGTTGCTATTAAACTATGGGTCCAAGCCCAACAATTCTGAGTGAGTTATCAAGTGGTAACTACAATCACATCAACAATATCCATATGCTTCTAATCTTATGATAACACTATCTTTCATGTTACTTTATGGTTTCGACCATCAAATTGAATGTTCATTATCAAGGAATTAAATGGGAAGCAGAAAAAATGGACAGAAATTTCAAACTACAGTCATATGATGGTGACTCGTGGTCAAATGAAGGTTTCACCTTTGGAGTCATTTTCATCTGATCTTTGTTCTGTTTGTTTGGTGATTCGTTCATCCGCCAAACTACTTTCTTTTGAGGAAATACAATTAATTTTCTGAGACTGATTGTTGTTGTTTCCACACCCTTTGCACCGTGATTTCTCAGTCTGCGGCAAAGACAGTACAATTATACAAGATGCAAGCCAAAAGATGAGGTGCCACTTCATAACGCTTGATAGGGTCCAAATAATGTAGAAGAGGCCAATGACATAAATGTAATTCAGAAACATTGTGCTATCAACTTCACATCCAATTGATCTGCTCTTATCTAAAATCGAGAGAGTTTTTATTTATGATGCCTCTATTTAAGGATAAATAAGTTCACATAGTAGCCAACATTCCAAGCACGCAAATGCAAAAAACTGGTTGCTTTAGGCACACATACACACCACAAAAAGTAATTCTTTATCTGACAATCAAGCATTGTAAAATGATAGCCTCATTTGGGGGAGGTCATCGTACCATTCACTGGATGTGAGAAGAGAATATCTTGCAAATGCTGCCAACCTTTAAGTTAAAGGCATCACAAGTCAAGTTGTGAAGCTTTGCTTTATAACCAAAAAATATTGAGAAAGGCATTCCAGTAAAACATCAACACAAATGTTGCACATTTTAAAGATTAAAACATACTCTTCAGTCTTCATTTCAAATATTCAAAATTTGTGAAACCTAAAAGTCTTTTGAAGATAATTTATGCATACAAATCAAGGTGTTATGAAGATTAGAAGGCAAGTTGCGTATCATATCTTCCGTTTTTCCTATGACCAAATTATATCATTGAGTTTTAGCAAAAAAAGGGTACTCACATTTGACTTTACGATTGCAGATTCTCTGTTCACTTGTTTTATCTGGTTCTTCTTTGATGGACCCACTGGGTTACGTAGTATGGGCCTGGTAGGTTTGCACTGATGCGATGTACTTTTTGAGGGAGCAGTATCAGTCTTGGCTGAGACCAGTCTTGTGTCCTGCTTCCTTGGTTTCACTATAGGCGCAGTTTTGGCTTGAGAACTCATGTGCCTCTTAACAGACACTTTTTGTCTTTCCGGTTGTGGTTTTCGCCTCTCCTCCAGTTTCTTGCTTGCCTTAGCCTCCTCTTTTTTGTTGGGTTTATGAATACTAGAAAGCTTGGTCTTGGGAAGAGGTTCCTCTTTAATCAGCACAGCTTGAATTGCCTTCGGAGCTTCTGATTTTTGGAGAACTGATTCATTTTCAGAAACTTTTTCTTTTTGAACCAGTTCCAAAGTTTGGGTCTCCTTCTGAACTGAAAACAAAGGCTTTATAATCACTATTGGAGGCATTTCATCATTCATTGTCCAATACTCCGACTGGAAACTCTGTCCATTCGATGTCGAAGAAGAATGACCGCCTTCAACTTGGTCAGCTTTCAAAAGCCCCTTAAGATGCATCGACTCGAGGATCTCATTGAGTGTCTTCCGTCCAGGATCCGCTATTCTCTGCTCCACAAACTCTGGTTTCCTCGGCTTAGAAAAAGAAATGTCAAAGACTGATCTAGGTGGATTTGACTTCTTGTTCTTCAGCTCCGGTTGGATTTTGCTAGTCGAAATTGTTCCAGTGGGCATCACCCCTTCTAAACCCATGAGCTTTGCGATCAAAGTTGGTTCATTTGCCTTCTTTGGCTGATCAATCACAGTATCAGTGAAAGAATTGGATCGCCACCTATCCGACAAAGCCACTCCTCCATCTGTAGAGGCTGATAGCAAGTTTTTCTCAGAGAGGCTCTCCCTGATCATTCTTTTCAATTCCCCAATTCGATTACTGGATGACCCATCACTCAATATCTTTGGTGTCTCAAATTCATGATACGAATTCTCGCATTCAAACTGACTCGAGCCAAACCTTCTACATCTGAACCCTTCTTCATTGAACACGAGTTCCGACGAACTCTGCCTCTGCTTCGCGTGCGCCATGAACTTTGAAGCTTCTTGGAGTCTCTCCAGCATGACTAATGACTCCTGAAGATCCAAAGTCCCCCGCAAGAGGTCCCTCATGATGTCCTTCGATGACACAATCATGTCATTCAGCTTATGAGCTCCTCTAGAGACCTCCAATGGTTGACATGAAGAACCTCTTAAACCCATCTCCTCCTCTTCATTTCTGAACTTGTGCTTTCTCCTCCTGTGCATCAAAGGATCCACAACAGAAGAAGCTGAAGAAGAAGAAGATGGGTTCTTGGCGCTTCTCATCGTCTCGTACTCGATAATCTCGTTCGAGCCCTCGCACGAGAAGCGTCGGGTCTTTTTCAGAGATCTGTAAACAACCGATCTCAGGTTGTCCTGATGCATCTTCTCTGCAACAAAAAATCCAATTTTGACCTGATTGAGACCCACATTAAAAATGATGAAAAAATTAGCTCTTTGAAAGCAAAACATGGCCTTTAGAATGAATTGAAAAGTTTAATTTTTTTTTTGTTTTTTTGGTCTTACATCACTGAAGAGGAATCTATGTATCGGCTGCGCAGTGAACAAGCACATAAGATACCCAAATAAGTCTGATTCAGAGAGCTACAAGTGCAAGAACTAACATCAGTTTCAAATGGAGTTTTGTATTCGATGATCAAAATGAGAGATTTTGAGAGATACCCACCTGAGAATTTGAAGGGAATCCAACAACTCAATGCAAATTTTGGGGGGAGCAAGATCTGTTGAGGATAGAATTAATGATTTTTGTGCTTTTGGTGAAGGGTTTTTGTTGGGTTGGCTCATAATGGGTTTCTCACATGAATATTGAAAACAGGAGATCACATTTTGGTCCCTTGAAGATTGTTTGGTCCTTTTTTTATTTCATTTAACTTTCATTGTCTTTTTTACGGGGTGGGTTAGATTTAGTTGTTATAACCCTAATGCACTGCAAACCAAGCAATCCCTTTCCAGTAGGAGGAATGGTTTATTAAGGCACTGCTGATTCCGTTCTGTGAGAAGAAAAACGGGTGAAATGTGGATATCATTCAACATTGATAAAGACATAACAACATATATTGTAAAAAGGACCAACTCTCATGTACTCTTTTTGTCTCTTTCGCTTTTTTTTTTTTAATATAAAGTTAGGCATTAGTTGAATTTGTATTATTTTACTGGTAGGATGGATCTCAACTTATGGCAAGAATTATTGCAATCACAAATACTGTTAGATGTAATAATATGATTAAGGGTAACGTAGGGCCAAAATATAAGCCCATTTACTATATTCCGTGTGTTAGGATTATGTATCGGTCTCGTATATCACATCAAATGACTATGATAAAATCATATTAGGTGGGCGTCTAATTAGTAGAATATTAATTAAAATTATATCTTAATTAATATTTAAAGTGAATATTTTAAAACAGGAAACGATATTTATTTGTTAATTAGATCGTGAATATCTCTTAAAATCTGGGAACAATATTTGTTTGTTAATTAGAAGATTACTTGGGGAAAAAGTTATTTATTTCTATAAATATCATACAGGGTTTCATGGCAAGACTATGTAAAAGCATGATACAATTTAGAGATCCAAATGGAAGGTAGAGAGGATTCTAAGAAAGAGTGACTCCTTTAAGGAGTTTATGAATCTCTTAATGTATTTCAACTATCAAAGTAAAATATTTGTTTTTTGCCCTATAGATATAGACCTAGACCGAACCACATATATCTTATGTCCTTCGTGTGATGTGATGTGATGTGATGTGATATTTCATTCTTGTATTTGATTTCGGGTTTATTATTGACTTCCGCGAATTACCTTTCCAACGCCACGTGCCTACGGCCCAAGACCTGAATAGTGAAGGTCTACGACCCGGATAGCCTACTGAACATGGATCCAACCCGTTAAGCCTTCCATGTCCAACGACCAGCACAATTTCGAATCACTATTTAACATTTAATGTTTGATTAAGGGATTATTAATCATTGATTTTCTAGATACCAACAAAATATAACTTAGATTTGGAGTTATCATTGCTTGATTCTCAGATCACAATAATATATATTGGATTTAAACACATCAGTAATTGATTCCTAAGAACCCATGAGGTAATAAAGTGAACATCCACATCTCTTGCTGGCTTCGTAGACTATTTTGGTTTTGACTCAGATTCTAAAGGGGAACCGACCATTCGACAGCAACTAGAAGGAAAATTCTTACTTAGGAGTATGAACCTCTTGAGTGTAGTCCAGATTTTTCATAAGCACACAATGTCATTACATTGATGATTTTTTTAAAAGGGATATAATATCTTGAGCTCTATGATATTATCATAGGATTAATGCTGAAATTCTTTTTACAAAAAATGAAAAATAAAAATTGTGTGAATTATAAATTTTGAGGGTAGATCCGCTGCAAATTTTCACAAGTCAAACTCGTCCATTAGGGCTGACCTAGGGGTTTAAGGGCTTGTTGCGTACGCTAAATACATTCGTGAGAGCCTGCGAAAGTGACTTTATCCTTGTTTTCAATTTTGTTTAATCACTTTCATTGCTAGAGGACTTGCAAAAACCAAGTTTGGGGGTATTTGATAAGCATATTATTTATACATTTATATCTCTTAATTTAGTTTTGTATATCCTAATTTTATGTGTAATAATAACTAATATAAATTTATGCGTTAGTGAAGGTAATTGACTTAAATAATGATCATCAATGCAAGATATGTTATAATCATTTAAAGTTATGAAGGAGAATCAATAGGTTTTTAGAAAATCAAAAGTTATGCTATAAAAAGATTTAGTGAAGATTGAATAAAAAATCAAACAAATCAAATATTCTTAAAAATCAATGTTGAACCCGTCCCACTGTTCTGAACATAAATTTTGCCTCAAGTATCCGACTTAGGATCTCAATATGGCGTTAGAAAGATAATTTCAATATCTACATATCAATATTTCATGAAGATTTCACAACTCCACCTTATTAAGGGTCAAAAAGCCATCCAAAGATTCCACAGAAAATCAATTACGGGAATAAAATCTAAACTTGGTCAAATACTCAAGGTTGAGACAAATCTTAACTATCTAATTCATTACAAATCAATTGTTAAGATTTAAGGGCTGAGAGGCTATAAAAAGAGCACATTGAAAAAAGAAAAAGCATCAATTGAAGGAGAAGAAAGATTCAAGAGTTCTGTTTTTGTTTTTCTTCTCATCTTGTATCTTGGGATGCTTGTATTCATTTGGTTTTGAATTTTAATATTAGTTTTATATTTTTATTTTCAGAATTTTTTAATAATATGGTCTCTTTTATTTTTCTTTTCTATAGTTTGATCATGTCTTCTAGTAGCTATATCTTCAACTGCATTGAAGATGAAACCATGCAATGCTAGTCTAGGATTTTATATTTGAAAAAAAATCCATACAGCCCCCTGAAATCTTATTGAAATCCATATAACCCCCTGCCTTTTCTTAAAATCCATTTAACCCCCTGAAAATCCATATAGCACATGGACTGTTGCACTCTTGCTCGTTGGTAGCTCGAGGAGGATTCCCCCGGAAGTCATTGATCGGGAGGAGGGCTTTGCCCCGAACGTATATTCAGAGCTCCCCCAGCGCTGCTGATATTGACCTCTTGGCTCCCGCCAGTTCGAGTGGTAGCTATGCGGAAGCGCCTTGAATAATTTTTTTTTTTTTTTGCGTGTACCAAGATTCCGTAATAAAACTTTCATTTTCCTGCACCGGCTGACGTCGTGCCTTGTTATGCCCTTGTTGGCTGATGCCTGTTTAAATGTATTGTTAATGTGATGGGCCTATTCGAGCTTAGTGGTCTCGGGTCAGCGTCGATTGTGCGAGCCTTCTGGGCGGATATGTGAACTTATATTGTTGGCACCACGTCGTCCTACCTTAGATCACTCAAGGCTTGAGCCAACTATGTGGTGTAATTGGACATGGTGGCCGCACAGTTAAACCCATTCGGTCGCGAGCCCTTGGTGCGTTGTCATAGAACAAAGTGGCCATATGAGTCGGGTCATCTTGGGCATGAGCCGTTTAGTTGGCGTAGCCATTCGAGGCGGCTATATGGGTCGGACCGCCTTGGGCATGATCCGCACGTGCGCCGTAGCCAAGCAAGGCGGCTATAAGTGTTGGGCCGCCTTGGGCGTGAGCTGCTTGTTCGACGTAGCCAAGAGAGGCGGCAATAAGGATCGGACAGCTTTGGGCGTGAGCCGTTCATGCGATGCAGCCAGGCGAGGCAGCTATAAGGATCAGACCGCCTCGGGCGTGAGCCACTCATGTGACGTAGCCAGGCGAGGCGGCTATAAGGGTCGGACCGCCTTGGGCGTGAGCCGCTCGTGTGACATAGCCAGGCAAGGCGGCTATAAGGGTTGGACCGCCTCGGGTGTGAGCCTCTCGTGCGACGTAGCCGGGCGAGGCAGCTGTAAGGATTGGACCGCCTCAGGCGTGAGCCGCTCGTGCGACGTAGCCAGGCGAGGCGGCTATAAGGATCGGACCATTTCAGCCGTGGGATAGGGGCGTAGTTGACTCGACTTAATCCCACCGCACACCATTTGGTTTATCATGCATGGAATCATATTTTGACGGATGTTGAAAACCACTGGCCGGAATTGCGGCATTTATTTATTAATAGCAGGAGGAATAGAGTAACGGAATCAAGGTCTATTACATTTATTCATAATGGCCACCGAGGGCCCTATGCATAAAACTTTCTTAAGTTCATAGTGTTCCAAATGGTCGGTATGAGTACCTTTCTCGGGATGATAGTGCATAGCCGGTATGCCCCCTTACCATAGGCTTTGACGACTTCGTATGGTCCTTCCCAGTTGGCCGTGAGCTACTTGGCGTTGGGTTCACGTGTGTTATCAATAACTCGCCGGAGCACCCATTCGCGGGGAGCGAACGATCTGGACCGGACCTTCTTGTTGAAATGCTAAGCTTGCCGGCACTTGTAGGCGGCGAGGTGAATTGAGGCGTCCTCTCTTGCTTCTTCTAGGAGAACAGTATTATCGGCCAGGGACTCACGATTTTGTTCGGCGAGGGCGATGGAAGTGCGTAGTGTGGGTAGCACGACCTCCGCGGGGATGACCGCTTCGGTCCCGTATGCGAGGGCGAATGGCGAGCCTCCGGTGGGATTTCTCCGAGAAGTGCGATAGGCCCACAGCACGCCCGAGAGTTGTACCATCCATGCCCCTTTCTTTTTGTCAAGCCGCTTCTTGAGCATAGTGAAAATGGTGTGGTTGGTCGCCTCGGCTTGCCCATTCCCCTGCGGGTACACTCGCAAGGAGAAATGTTGTTGGATCCCATATTTGGTGCAGAAATCATGAATCGGAGCATTTGCGAATTGAGTCCAATTGTTTGCAACGATGGCCTTGGGGATGCCGAACCTACATATGATTTGTTTCCAAAGGAAATTCCTAACATCGGCGTGTTTGACCGTCTTGTAGGCCTCAGCTTCTACCCATTTAGTGAAGTAGTTCGTTGTTAGAAGCCTTAGTGATTCATCTCCTGCTGCGGTCGGGAACGGCCCTGCAATGTCGATTCCCCATTGGGCGAACGTCCATGGGGCAGTGAGTGCATGGAGTTCCATCACGGGGAGATGAATCACCGAGGAGAATTTCTAGCATTTTTCACAGTTTCAGGCGAACGTGAGGGCATCTTTTCTCAACGACGGCCAATAGTACCCTTGGGTCAGGATGCGATGGATGAGAGACCATCTGCTCGAGTGATCACAGCATGACCCTTCATGTATCTCCTCCATCAATGGTTTGGCTTCAGTCGTGCTAAGACATCTGAGGAAGGTGCCATCGGCGTTGCGTCGATAGAGCGCGCCTTCTATGATGGCGTAGTTGGAGGACCGGTATCGCACTTTTTGGGCTTCGGTCTGGTCTGTAGGTAGTTCACCGTTGCGTATATAAGCCTCGATCAGATCCATCTAGCAAGGGGATTCCCTCTCAATCATATGGACGGGGGGAACCAGTTCGATGGAGGGTTGCAGAAGGATAGCTGGCATGACCCACTGGCCTCCAAGGGTGGTGCCTCTTGCGGCCAAAGAATCTGCTTCTTTGTTTTCCTCGCGAGGGAGGTAATTGATTTTGAAGCCGAAGAAGTCCTTGAAGAGATGGACGGCTAGGTGATGGTAACATTCCATTTTCTCGTCCTTAGCCGTATAAGTCCCCTGGATCTATAGCACGACTAGCTATGAATCACAATACGTATGTAGATACCTGACGTGGATTGCCTTGGTAGGTTGCAACTCGTTCGTGTCACGCCCCAGGGCGGCCGTCCCCGAGACGCGGCAATATATATAGTATCAGCTATCAATACCTGAGGTCAACAAAGACTCCAACAACAACACACAAGGTGGCAAGGCAAAGATAAATGATAACTGACTGAAAAGCGGAAGCATAAGATATCAACAATGTCTGTAAACCAAAAATATTATTACAGACTCGAATACACAATCAATGTCCTGTGAGAGCCAAGTCTAGTCCAAATAAAATACAACCTGTGCCACATGCACGATTTACAATACATAAAATGACTCTAGGACTGCTGACAGCCTCGCACTCGCCACCCGCCGGACAGAACGCTCCACGCACATAAGACCACGCCACAGGGAAGCTCCAGCTCCACGCCCAACACTGCCCCTAAAAAGAAACAGTATGCGAGGGGTGAGCTACAAGCTCAGTGAGTGGCTGGAAACCAATCACCATTACAACAGTTCAATACTAAAGCAATTTCCTTTCAAGGAAAACATGGGTAGAAACCCAATGGATAACAAGGTCACGCGGCGGCACGACCAACCTCACCCTCACCCTCACTCCTGGAGGAAGACTCTTGGGACTTTTGGGGAGAGACCATACCGTTGGTCGAAGAGACGCGGAATTACTGGTCTACACAACACTACTGGATGGAATTATTGGTCTACACAACACTACTGGATCACCAACCTCACCCTCACCCTCACTCCCGGAGGGAGACTCTTGGGACTTTCGGGGAGAGACCATACCGTTGGTCGAAGAGACGCGAAATTACTGGTCTACACAACACTACTGGATCATCTACATCGAGATAACTGCCCAACGATGTCTTTGAACATCGATACACAACCGGACCCAACAACTATGGGAACGGACGAACAACGAATGGGTCACACGGCGACGTGTCTTCACCTCATCCTCACCCTCACCCTTTAGAGGTGACATAGGACTTTTGGGAGAGATTAGACTGCTCTACACCCTTGGTCCACCGGTAGCCCTTTCCCCGGTTAGCCTCTATCTAGTATACTTCCACGATCAGTACGTTTCCGAACGCATCAGTAGTACCTACGGATGGGAGCCCTCTGTCAGGACAGCTTTTCCAACGCCGGGGAGTTCCTACACGGATCCAACGAAGGGGAGAACGATTTCACGCTCGCAATATCATTCGTTAGCCCTCTCCCGGGTAGCCTCTACCTGGTATACCCCCATGATCAGTACATCTTGCCGCATGCATCGATAGTACCTACAGGTGGGGGCCCTCTGTCAGGACAGCTACAACCCAGGCTGCTTCAACACGGACGACATTGGGAGGAAACACTCCATGTTCGCAAAGCGAACCCAATGGAAAAACCACTACTCTCGATAATTGCCTAACTTAATGCCAAAGCTACCGGTTTAACAAAATCGATACAACAAATGAATTCTCCTGAATTCCATTCAAGTGCATCGCACGGATGCAGGGGCGATTACATCGCTCGCTCGCACACTAACTAATGAGGTACATCCCAACGACAGGTCGTACCCACGCCTATTTCAGATAGGCCTAATTAGTTTTAACATGTGCGTATATATAACAGGAGAATCATATCATAGCTATGTGCATGAACCATATGCACGATCATCTAATAATTGACTATAAGGGTAATCCCTAACATGGATTTACATCATAAACAACAAATCATACAACATGCATACAAGGTATGGCCCACTTAAACATGCATACATGGCCATTAATCATATAAGCACACAAGGCATAACTTAAGCATGCGTTGGATATCACCAACTTAAAAGGGAAGGGTCAAGCGCGATCTCGCGCACTAACAGGTGCATGCAAATATCCCAAATGAATCTGAGCCGAGTAGAAAATCGCATCTACTTACTCAGTTCGTGCAGAGGGAGAGGGAGAGGGTGAGAGAGAGATCATAATCTCTTGAAGTTTGTCATAGCTTTGCCCCCTGCGCGCATCCCGCTCGCTGCCAGCACGCGCGCGTCTCCGCGCCCACCTGTGCCTGCCAGTGCCCTCTGTGCGTGTGCGTGCACGCGCACGCGCGCAGACAGACCCCTGTGCGCGCCCAGCACTCCCCAACCCTCTTTTAACCCCTCCCCCACACTTCTCACTCACCCTAAACTAATTACCTAGTATGCATGACTTCCCCACAACCCCCCCTAAGCCATAAAAAACCAAGAAAAGAAGGGGAAGTGCTCACCTTGGGAGGGGGAATGAAAGGGGGAGATTCGGGGGCCCTCGATGCACCCGCGACCACCTCAACCACCACCACCACTACCACCACCTCCACAGCCCTCCTCAGCCTCCTTTGGCTGCAAAACAGGGGGGGAAAAGGACATGAAAAGGGAGCTAGAGAGAGGAGGATCAACAACAACAACAACACCCACACAACCTTGCTCTTCCTCCTTCACCTTCTCCTTCTCTTCTCTTTGAGACATTAACACAAACACATGGGGGGATTGAAAGAGAGGAAGAGAGACCCCCAAAAAAATCCACGTGGGGAGTGGGAGAGAGAGAGAGAGAGATTTTCCACTTGGGGGGGGGGGGGTGAGAACAAGATTGGGTGAGGGGGGTAAACCTAAGCCTATTCTCACCCTCTAACAACCAAATAACCAAGTGGTTGCTTCACCACTAAGCAAAAAGGGGGTAAGGTTACCCAAGGTCACCCCATTCACCAAAATATCTCTCACTATTTGACTAATCAAACCAGGAACTCTCGAAAACCCGGATACGATTCGGAACTGCATATTTTTCCAAACGTTACCGGAATTCGATGAAATTTTTATGGGTAGTACTAAACGGTACCAGGACCCATAATATGCAGTCAGATTTTCAATCAGAGTACTCTAACTCACGTAGGTGGCTAAAAGCCAAAATTTTAGCGGCTCTGATCGAAAAATTAAAAAGCCCCTGAATGACCCAGAAGTTACCAGGGCATAACAGTGGGAGGGCAATGCACTGTTATGCCTGCATTTACATAGGTTTTCATTCACACAAGTTAATATGCAGTTATGGTGCCCCAGGGGAGGGCAATGCACGCCTACGTGCATCGAACGCCTCCCTACTGGGTTGGATTGACCCACTCACCGCAACCCGGGTCGTTGCGTGACCGTTCGCCAAGATCTGCAAGACATGGGCATTCAATATGGTGAGTAAACTACACAAATGTACATGAAATTTACTAGGAATGCCTAAAACTCGGACAAGCATGCATACAGGCTCGCACGCATGCGAGTACGCACGTACGCACGCAAGTCCGGGTGCCCCGACACCTACCCGAACCCTCGGGCAGCCACACGCATGGCCCCCCGCACGCGTACGCACGCATACGCACGCACGCACGCGCCCCAGCACCCTTGGCGCACTGCCGCGCGCCTGCCCGCGCGCCCAGACGCGCTGCCGCGCGCGCCCGCGCGCACCGTGCGCCTAGCCCACGCGCCCTCGCAAGCACTGCGCGCCCATGCAGAACCCCGCGTGCACGCTCGTGCGCCTACGCGTACGCACGCGCACCCGCCAGCGCGCTTGACTGCGCGCGCCAGCGCCCTCCCGCGCGCACGCGCGCGGATGGCCCCGCGCGCGCGCCCGAACCCCTCCCACCCCCTCCTCAGCCCTCCCACTCCCCCTACCACCTATGCAAGGCATGCTTGAACACTTAAAAGCCCTAACAATCATCTAACACAAAGCTAAGGGAGGAGGAGAACTTACCAAAAAGGAGGGGAAAGAAAAGGGGGAAACTCGGGTGCCCTTTGCGCACCAAACCACCACAACCGCCACCACCAACACCACCACCTTCTCAGCCACTCTTCAAGCCCTTAAATGGCTGAAAACAGGGGTGGGGAAGAGGCATGAGAGGAGTTAGAGAGAAGGGAAACAAGAACAAACAACACACAAGGATTGCACACACACATACCTTCTCTTTTCCTTTCTAGGTCTTTCTTCTTCTTCTTCTTTTACTACCTCTATTTGGCACCAACAAAGAAGAGGGAGTGAAGGAGTGAGTGAGAGGGAGAGGGAGATGTGAAGGGGACGCCCACCAATAGTCTCCACACACACACACACATTTATGAGAAAAATGGGTTGGTGGAGCTTGACTTTGAGTCAACCCAACCACACAAAAAAACAAAAAGCCTTGACCAAGTCAATGGTCAACTTTGACTTGGTCCAAGTCTTCTTGACTTGGTCAAGTCACCCTTTGACATTCCAAAATCGGTCAAAACCCGGATACGATTCGGAACTGCCAAATTTTCTAAAACGTTATCGGAATTAGCCCTGTCAACGGGTCGGGTCCAGACAGGCGTGGGCGTGCTGGGCGCTAGGCGTGCTGGGGGGTGCTGGTCGAGTGGGCATGCGCTGGGCGTGCTGGGGGTGCTGGCCGGGTAGGCATGCGTGCAGGGCGTCGTGCAGGGCGCGCGCGGAGCGCTGCGCAGGGACGCAGGCACGCTGTGCGCGCGTGGCGAGTCGTTGGAATGCTGGGCGAGTCGGCGGTGCGCGCGGAGCGAGACGAGTGCAGCGGAGGTGCGCGCGGGGTGCGCGCAGGGCGAGGCGCTGGGCGCTAGGCGTGCGGGGTGCGCGCGGGCTGCTGCGCTGGGGCGCAGTGGGCGCGCGGTGCACCCGGGAGGCTGGGCGGCGTGTCCAGGCGTGCGGGCAGGGGTCCGGCGGTGCGCCTGGGTGCGCGGGCTGAGGCGCGGCAGTGCATCCGGGGGCGGGTGGCCGTGCGGGTGGCTGCCGGGGGTGTGGGAGTGAGCCGGGGTGCTCGGGTTAGCGCGCGTACGGGGCCGTATGCACGTTTGCCCGAGTTTTGGGTATTTACTTGTTTGTTGTTGTGTATTTTGAGTATTTTGTGGATTTTTACTCACCAATTGATACCCTGTCTTGCAGATCTCGACGGACGGTCGCGCGTCGACCCGACTTCCGGTGAGTGGGACAACCCAACCCAGTTTGGGAGGCGCTACATGCACTTGGGCGTGTACCGTCCTCCCCTGGGGCACATAGTTAATATTAACTGTTTTATTGTAATCCATGCAAGCATGATTTATGTGTAGAATGCATGCCACCCTAGACTTGTATGTTAGGGACTTGCATCCTTAGGATATGTGCATGAGCCGTGCATCCTGCCACCTCGCTATCATGCTAGGAAAGCCCCGACCTATGCATGCGTCCTATTAGTTTGATTTATTTAATTAAATGCAAGCTTGTGATCTTATTAGCATGCTTTGGGGAATATAAGGGGGCCTTGCGAGGTTAACATTGAGACCCGGGTTAGGGTACTCCGTGTTCCTTGTTTGGTTGGCGGGATGTCCTACATCGGGACCTCAAGTTGCCCTCCCAAGGTCTCTTTTCCTCATTTTTGTCTTATGTATTTCCCCGCATCTTGGTTATGCGCGCTGGTGGAATTCTGAAGAATTCAAGACATTAGAGTAGTAGAGATGTGCTGTCAGCGGATCCGAGTGGATCATATGCGATGGATAGGCTGTTCTGTTCCCTTCGTTGGATCCGTGTAGAGACTACCTCAGTGTTAGAAAGGTTGTCCCGTGCAGGGGCTCCCATCAGTAGGCACCTCCTGATTTGGTAGATGGACTGTGCCGAATGTGGGAGTGGCCAAACGACCTACGGAGTGGGGAGAGACTATCGGTGGACCAAGGGTGACCAACAGCCTAGTCAGTCCCAAGAGCCTATGTCACCTATTGAGAGGTGAGGGTGAGGGTATGGTGGGCCGGCGATGTGACGACCCACTGGATTGTGTAAGGATGATTATCAGCCTATTAAGTCCCAACATCCTTTGTCACCTATTGAGGGGTGAGGGTGAGGGTGAGGGTGAGGGTATGGTGGTTCGGCGATGTACGAACCCCCGGATTTGTGTTGTTTATGCCACTTTGAGGCTAGTGACTTGATAAATGTGGTTAATATAAACTGTATGCATGGGTTGTGCTATTCATTGAGCGTGTGGCTCACCCCTCGCATAATTATTTTCCCCAGTGATTACCGAGGCGGACTTGAAGGAGGAGCTTCCCGAGCGACTACACCAGTAGCGGAGTAGCGCCACGTCCCTCGAGTTTTGAGGCCATCAGCATCCTTCTCTTTCATTGTATGTATATATTTCTGTGCTTGGGCACCTAGTATGGATTGTATATGGATGTATGTGTATATGGATATATTGGCTCTCACAGGACATATGATTATGTATCGAGTCTGTAGTATGTTTTGATTACAGATTCAGTCTTTAGCTTCCGCATTTGGTGTATATATCTTGTCAGTCCTGCTTTTATCTGTGTTGTCATTTCAGTTGTTGGTTATGGTATATTATTGATCTCCTGTTTACTGATATCATATATACACTTGCCGCATCCCGGGGACGGCCGCCCTGGGGCGTGACAGGATGGTCCAACTGTGATGACAGTAGTCTCTTTGGGGGCAGCGAACGAGACATCATCCTCCAAGCGAGTAGATCTCTCTGCGCGAGAGAGCACGTCGGCCATGTTGGTAGGGGGCTTCAAGACGAGGGATTCGTAGAGATGTCCGGTGAGGATCAGGCCACCCCGAAAGGCCATCGCCGTTGTTTGAGGGTCGCATGCCTCGATTTGCGTCATCTCTACACTGAAGCGCGTGAGGTAGTCTTGGAGACGCTCACCCTCTGCTTGCTTCATCCCGAACAAACTCGCCACGTCCTTCTTGGGCTTGCAATGACAAATATCGTGGCTAATAAATGCCTCGTACAGGCCACGGAAGCTACTAATGGATCCGGCTGGGAGCTTGTGAAACCACATCAAGGTTTGTCCTTCGAGGCTCTGCGGAAAGACCTTGCATAGTAAAGTGTCATCCCGTGCATCGAGGGACATAAGCTGCTGATAATGGAACATATGTTCGGTGGGATCCGACTTTCCCTCAAACAGCTTAAACTTTGGTGGAGTGAACTTATCTAGTTTGGGGGCGCGGACGATTTCCTCCATGAATGGGGAGTTGTTGATCAGGTGCGCCGTTTGCATGACGATGTCTGTCGAGGTCTGAGGCTTCTGGTTGTGAAGGATGCGTCGGTCGACTTCCCTCATCATGTTGTCTTGCCTATCTTGCCAAATGTGGTCCTCCTCCCGAGGGTGCTTGGAGAGGGCGGCAACATTAGAGGAGACTGCCGGTTGTTCCTGTTACGCCCCGAAGCGGCCGTCCCCTGATTGTAGCAATATATATAAATATCAGGTGATCAATACAAGAGGGCAATAATGACTCCAAGAGATACATCGATGATCCAACATATGACATATCTGGTTTAACAAAGTAATAATAATAGATAGCTTATTAGAAAGTGCGGAAGCGTAAAATGACATAAATCTGTAATCCAAAGTAATATTACAGATCCAATTAACACAATTATTATCCCGTGAGAGCCAAGTCTAGTCAAAATCAACTAAAAATAACGACATGTACCTCAAGCATGAATACCATAACATACAGGTAAGAGGAATGCTGACGGCCTCACGCTCGCAGAACCAAAAGACCGGATGCTGCAACAACTACTGGAATCCCACCTCACGGAGCTCCTCCTTCAAGATCAACTCAGCCCCTGGTGGAGGAACAATACACGAGGGGTGAGCTACAAGCTCAGTGAATGGTAAGAAGCCACACACCGCATCTATATCACATCAATAGTACAATAATAGTTCCAACCAAGACATGGAATAACCTATAATAACAGAACATCACGCAATGACGTGCCCTCACTACGCCCTCACTCTTGCCCATAGGGATGACAAGAGACTTTTGGGAGAAATCAATACGCTAACGCCCTACATCATCCAGTAGCCCTCTTCCAGGTAGCCCTCTTCCTGGCGGTTTTCCAACGTCATGGCGGCACCATGCAGAAAAGCTTCGACGCTAGACAACTTCAACGCACGATGATGTGTAAAAGAAATACTCTACACTCACAATATAACCCTTATAAATCCTCCACCATCGGTTAGCCATTACCGGTATGCTGTCGAATTCTCGTGAATTCTCATAAAGTTGCATCCCTCGGATGCGGGAAGATTAACTATATTCACAACTAAATAATGTCCTAGCATGACCCCAAAGGCGGGTCCTACACATACCTATAACTGATAGGCAAAGTTTATTATTCAAATATTTAGTTTTAATATTCCATAATATATCAAAGCTAATCATGGAACCATACAAACTTAATGATAAATAGCATACCACATATTTAACTAATCATGGAGCAAATTCAATATACGAATCTCCTATGGCATACCATATTCAATGATATTAAATACATAAGATACAATATCATGCTAGCATTAGATGTATAAAAATATGGTTATTTATGCATGTATTATGGTGGACAAACAAGTAATGGGTACGGATATAAATTGTCTACGCAAAATACAAATTATAAATATATATGGTATGCGTTATCTAACATGGTAAGTTATAATCCTAATAATACGTTTATTATACGAATACTACATAACTACGGCGCTCTTAGAATACACGGAGCACGGCTACGTGTATTACGCGCTCCTAAGTGGGTGGATCGAACCACTCACCGTTACCCGGATCATCGTGAGTTCTGTCAACAAAAGCTGCAAAACACAACCAATGATGCTCAATTAAAATATGAAGTCTCCTAACACACATACAAGCCAATTTCATGAAGACACTAACTCTTGATGGTTCTCACATCATGCATAATAACTCTTCAACACACAATCAAGTAAAACTGGTACATCTACTACAACCGGCACTAAACTTTAATCTACACAGCACTGAATACACATCCAATAATTCTTACATAAATCATACACGTTCTTTGACATGTTAGGATCATAATCCGTAAATACATCATAATCTGATTTGGCCTCTGTTGTGCCTGTGTCATTTGGAGCGCTCTGTTTGAAAATTTGGGTACATAATTTTTTTCCTATAAGTTATGTATTCCTGATTTGGTATTTGGATTTGATTTTGTTAAAATCCAAGATGAAGAGGTTTAAATATGAGTTTACTATGAGATGTTCAGTTTTGAGTTAGCTTTCGTACAGAAGTGGAATTAGATCAACTGGATTCTTGTAGTAAAAGTTATGGGTATTTTTCCAAGTATACCCCGGGGATGGAAATTCTGGCAGCAGCCCTGCTCGATGTTTATCTCTAATTTCGGAATAGCTTTAGAGATTATTTGATCTTGGCATGAACATGAAAGTTGTAGATAATCTTCTTGGCTTTCCAACGGACTTGGAATTGTGCAATTCAGAGCTATATCGAGGAAGTTATGGCTGTTCCAGTGAAGCATGCGCAGAATTTCTAGTCAAAGGGCGACTAGGTCTTTTCTCCTTTAGATATTTGTGTGCTAAATATCTCCTCTCTCTCTCTCCCTCCCATTTTTCCCACGACTACCTCTGCTGACCTCTCTTTCTCTCCTTCACAAGCCCCCTAAGTGTTTCATAAAATGTCTCAAAGAGATGGTGAAGGATATGGTGCAAGTGCAAGTGAGGTTTGTGCTTATGTGTTGTTGTTGTTTCTCCTCTCTCTCAAGCTTCCTTTCCATGATATCCCCCCCACTGATTGCAGCCATAGAGGGCTGAGGAGGCCGAGGAGGAGGTGGTGTTCATGGTGGCGGTTGAGGTGATCGTGGGTGCGTCGAGGGCCCCCGAACCTCCCCCTTTTGTTCCCCTCCAAGGTGAGCTACTCCCCTTCTTTTCTTGGTTTTTATGGCTTAAGGGGTTGTGGGAAAGTCATGCATGCTAGGTAGATGGGTTAGGGTGTGTGTGAGGGGTTGGGGAGCGTTAAAATGAGGTTAGGACGGGCTGGGCGCGCGCTGGGCGCAGTCTGGGCGCTGGCGCGCGCATGGGCGGGCGCGCAGACGGGCGCGGGCGCGTGTGCGCGGGTGCGCGCGGGTGTGCGGGCGGTTGAGCGGGTGCTGGCACGAGTGCGCGCGGGCAGTGCGCCTGGGCATGTGCCTGGGCGCGGGGCTGGGGACCGGTGCGCGCGCGTGCGTGCGTGCGCGTGCTGGGGCGTGCGCGGGGTGCTGCGTGGGGGGCGCAGTGCGCGCGGGGGCGCGCAGGGCTGGACGCACGGTGCGGGCGGGCGCGCGCGAGCGTGTGCGCGCATGCGGCAGCGCGTCTGGGCGCGCGGGGGGCCATGCGGCAGCGTGTCTGGGCGCACGGGCAGGCGCGTGGCAGTGCGCCGATGGTGCTGGGGTGCGTGCGTGCGTGCGCATTCGTGCGTGCGCGTGCAGGGGGCCATGCGTGTGGCTGCCCGAGTGTTCGGGTAGGTGTCGGGGCACTCGGACTCGCGTGCGTACGTGCGTGCTCGCATGCGTGCGAGCCCGTATGCATGCTTGTCCGAGTATTGGGTATTTCTAATCATTTCTTTGTGTAAATTGTGTTGTTTCTCACCAGTTGGATGCCCCTACCTTGCAGATCTCGTCGGATGGGATGCGCGAGGTCCCGGGTCGTAATGGTGAGTGGTTTGATTCCAATCCCCCCCCCTCTCTAGGGATGCGCTCGACCCGCTTAGACGCGTGTCACGCATCGATGGGGCTCCCTAATTAATATGTAGATGTTTTGCATGCTAGGGATATACATCCATGTATCGTGTATAGAGGCCTGTACATGCCTAGACACCATGTCTTGTACTTAAAAGCCTTGATCTATGCATGATCAATATGATGTATCCATGCCACCTTAGACTTTGTATGCTAGGGATATGCACCCTTATATCATGTATAGCGGCCTATGCATGTTTAGACACCTTGTCCCTTGATTGGAAAGCCCCGACCTACGCATGTTCCCATTTAGTTTAATTTATTTAAATCAAATGTGAGTATATGGTTGTAAGCATGCCTTAGAGAATATTATAACCTTGTGGTTATAATACATGTTTCCCCGCATCTTGGTTATGCGCCCTGGAGGAATTCTTGAGAATTCATGTCATTAGAAATGTTAGGAAGCGTTGTCGACGGATCCAAGGGGGATCATATTCGCGTGAGTAGGCTGTCTTCTCCTTATTGGTTGGGATCCGAGGTAGGAACTCCCCGACGATGGCCGACCCGACAGGGGACTCCCGTCCGTAGGTACCTCCGATGTGTCGGACAGTACTGATAGCAGGAGTGGTCCAGGTAGAGGCTACGAGGGTGGGAGAGGCTACCCGGTGGGGCCAATGGTGGAAAGCAGTCTAGTCAGTCCCAAGAGGCCCATGTCACCCCCTAAAGGGTGAGGGTGAGGGTGGGGTGGGTCGGCGATGTTACGACCCACTAGCTTGTGTAGTTACTCCTGTTTAGGGACTATGACTACTTTGAGGTTAATATGAGTGTGTTGGTTGCTGATATGCATGTGTGTGATATCTCGATGAGCGAGTATCGAGAGTGGTTGTTTTCCATTGGGTTTCGCTTTGCGAACATGGGATCGTTCTCCCCTTCGTTTGGATCCGATGTAGGGACTCCCCGGCGTTGGCTATACCTGTCAGAGGACTAGGCGGAGGCCACGAGGGTGGGAGAGGCTACCGGTGGACCAAGGGTAAGAGCGGTGAGTTGAGGAGACCAGGTTGTAGATACTACCCGGGAGAGGGTTATTGAATGATGTCGCGAGCGTGGAATCGTTCTCCCCTTCGTTGGATCCGAGTAGTGACATCCCCGGCGTTAGACAGGCTATCCTGACAGAGGGCTCCCATCTGTAGGTACCTCCGATGTGTTCGGACAGTGCTGATCGTGGGAGTATACCAGGTAAGCTACGGAGCGGGGAGAGGCTACCGGTGGACCAGGGGTGTAGAGCAGTCTAAGTCTCTCCCAAAGTCCCAAGTTTCCTCCTTTCAGGAGTGAGGGTGTGGATGAGGCGAAGACGCGTCGCCTCGTGACCCATTCGTTGTTCGACCGTTCCCATAGATGTTGGGTCCGGTCTCGTGATGGATGTTGAAGGACATCGATGGGCGATTATCTAGATGTAGATGATCCAGTAGTGTTGAGTAGACCAGTAAATCCGGGTCTCTTCGACCGACGGCATGGTCTCTAGACCAGTAAATCCAGGTCTCTTCGACCGACGGCATGGTCTCTAGACCAGTAAATCCGGGTCTCTTCGACTGACGGTATGGTCTCTCCCCATAAGTCCCAAAAGACTCCCTTCAGGAGTGAGGGTGGGGGTGAGGTTGGTCGCACCGCCGCGTGACCCAGTGATCCATTGGGTTTGTACCCATGCTTTTCCTTGGAAAAGGGAACTGATTGTATATTGATATGTAGAATGGTGATTGGTTTCCAGCCACTCACTGAGCTTGTAGCTCACCCCTCGCATACTGTTTCTTTTCAGGGGCAGTGTTGGGCGTGGAGCTGGAGCTTCCTGTGGCGTGGTCTTATGGGCGTGGAGCGTTCTGCCAGCGGGTGGAGAGTGCGAGGCTGTCAGCATTCCTAGAGTCATTTATGCTTTGTAAATCGTGCATGTGGCACATGTTGTATTTTCTTTGGTCTAGACTTGGCTTCCACAGGACATTGATTGTGTATTCGGGTCTGTAATAATGTTTTTGATTTACAGACATTGTTATATATTATGCTTCCGCTTTTCAGTTAGTTATCATTATCTTGCTTTGCCACCTTGTGTATTGTTGTTGGTGTCCTTATTGACCTCAGGTATTGATAGCTGATATTATATTTTATTTTGCCACGTCTCGGGGACGCCTGGGGCGTGACAGCCTCTACATGGCCGAAATAAAATATTATAAGAAACTGGTCATTTCCAACGTGAATCTGAACAGTCCATGCAAATCAGGTTCTAACTTACAACACAAATAATATTATGATACCAAATTTCATATATAGAATCTAGACATATGGATGATCATATCATATGAGAACACAATCCTAAAAATATGTCTCTAA
This sequence comes from Acorus gramineus, assembly GCA_030737835.1. Lineage (NCBI taxonomy): Eukaryota > Viridiplantae > Streptophyta > Magnoliopsida > Acorales > Acoraceae > Acorus > Acorus gramineus. The sequence continues at coordinate 12,824,959 of CM060854.1, read as the reverse complement.
GTACTAGTTTCACAAGGATTGTTACATGACAGAAATCTGCCTTATTATAACACAAAACTCCCAACAACAAGAAAAGGGGAAAAACACATACAACAGCACCTATGCATCCTTGCTGACCATCCAAAGCACTAGATAACAACACTCATACCTTATTGAAGCATAAACACAAACACTTACATGACACAAAGGGGAAACAAACATACCATGAGAAGAAGAGGGGAAAAGGATGCACACAAGGGATTCCACCACCACCACCACCACCACCACCACAAGCAATCAAGTCATCACACATGCATAGCCATAACCACCACTAGATCAGCACCCTCATATAAGCCAAAACAACAATGAGGTCAAAAGAATGCCATGGAGAAGAAGAGGGAGGTGGGGGGAAATACAAGGTTCACACACATACTCACCATTCTTTTCACTCTTCCTTCATTTTCTTCTCTTCATCTTCACTTGCACCACCAAAAATCACACACAAAGGGGCTGCCCTAGAGAGAATGAAAGGGGGAGAGAGAGATTAAACTCAATTTAGGGTTTTGAGTGTGAGATGGGGGCAAAAGAAGTACAAATGAGCTTAGTGTGATGAGGTAAGGAGGGGTATACTTATGCTTACACTCACCTCTAATATAGACATTAGGAATTAAGGGTTGGAGAGGGGGGTGATACTTGCCTAGAGTCACCACCCACCCAATCAAAGAACCAACCAAAACCCAGTAACAGCTAAACACGGATACCATTTGGAACTGTATAATTTTTAAAACGATATCAGAACGCGACAAAAATTTACAGGTAAGTCAAAGCAGATACTAGGATCACCGATATGCGGTTATATTTTTAAATTGAGCGTCTAAACTCTAAAAATAAATAAAAACATGATATTTAATCACTCAAAAGTGACACAAACATATTAGTTCCGGATGCTCGCTCCTAGAAGGGTTTTGTCATGCCCAAGGGCGGCCGTCCCTGAGACATGGCAATAATGAAATATCAGCTATCAATACCTGAGGTCAATAAAGACTCCAATAACAACACAAGGTGGCAAAGTAAGGATAATGATAACTGACTGAAAAGCGGAAGCATAATATATAAACAATGTCTGTAAACCAAAAACATTATTACAGACTCGAATACACAATCACTGTCCTGTGAGAGCCAAGTCTAGACCAAATAAAATACAACATGTGCCACATGCACGATTTACAATACATAAAATGACTCTAGGACTGCTGACAGCCTCGCACTCGCCACCCGTCGAAAGAACGCTCCACGTGTTGTGCATGTGTCATTTGGAGCACTCTGATTGAAAATTTGGGTACATAATTTTTTTTCTAGAAGTTATGTATTCCTGATTTGGTATTTGGATTTGATTTTGTTAAAATCCAAGATGAAGAGGTTTAAATATGATTTTATTATGAGATATCCAGTTTTGAGTTAGCTTTCGTACAGAAGTGGAATTAGATCAACTGGATTCTTGTAGTAAAAGTTATGGGTATTTTTCCAAGTATACCCCAGGGAGGGAAATTCTGGTAGCAGCCCTGTTCTATGTTTAGCTCTAATTTCGGAATAGCTGGAGAGATTATTTGATCTTGGCATAAACATGAAAGTTGTAGATAATCTTCTTGGATTTCCATCGGACGTAGAATTGTTCGAAGAAGTTATGGATGTTCCAGTGAAGCATGCGTAGAATTTCTAGTCAAAGGGCGACTAGGTCTTTTCATTCCCTTTTAGATATTTGTATGCAACAAATATCTCTCTTTCTCTCTCTCTCTCTCTCCCTCTCACTTCCACGTCTAACACTTCTTGGTTCTCCTTCTCTCTTTCAAAGGCCCCCCCAAGTGTTTGTTTAAATGTCTCAAAGAGAAGGAGGAGGTGAAGGAAGAAGAGAAGGTTGTGCATGTGTGGTGTTGTTGATCCTCCCCTCTCAAGCTCTCATATCTTGTCTTTCCCCCCCCCCCTGATTTGCAGCCATGGAAGGAGGCTGAGGAGAGGGCTGAGGTGGTGGTGGTGGTTGAGGTGGTCACGGGTGCGTCGAGGGCCCCCGAACCTCCCCCTTTCATTCCCCCTCCAAGGTGAGCTCCTCCCCTTCTTTTCTTGGTTTTCCCATGGCTTAAGGGGATGTTAGGGAGGTCATGCATGCTAGGTAGATGGGTTAGGGTGTGTGTGAGGGGTTGGGGAGGGTTAAAATGAGGTTGGGATGGGCTGGGCGCGCGTTGGGCGCAGTCTGCGCGCGTGCGCGCGCAGGCGGGCGCTGGCAGGCGCAGTCGGGCGCGCAGACGCGCGCGGGTGCGTGCGCGCGAGTGCGCGGGTGCGCGCGGAGTGGGCGAGCGGGTGCGCGAGGGTGCTGGCGCGAGCGGGAGTGCGCGCGAGTGCGCGCGAGAGCGCGCGCGCGGGGCAGTGCGCTTGGGCATGCGCCTGGGCGCGGGGCTGGGGACCAGTGCGCGCGCGCGCGTGCGTGCACGTGCGTGCGCGTGCTGGGGCGTGCGTGGGGTGCTGCGCGAGGGCGCGTGGGTTGGACGCGCAGTGCGCGCGGGCGCGCATGAGCGTGCTCGTGCGCGCGGTAGCGCGTCTGGGCGCACGGGCAGGCGCGCGACAGTGCGCCGATGGTGCTGGGGTGCGTGCGTGTGTGCGCATTCGTGCGTGTGCGTGCGGGGGGCCATGCGTGTGGCTGCCCGAGGGTTCGGGTAGGTGTCGGGGCACTCGGACTCGCGTGCGTACGTGCGTGCTCGCATGCGTGCGAGTCCGTATGCATGCTTGTCCGAGTATTGGGTATTTCTAATAATTTCTATGTGTAAATTGTGTTGTTTCTCACCAGTTGGATGCCCCTACCTTGCAGATCTCGTCGGATGGGATGCGCGAGGTCCCGGGTTGTAAGGTGAGTGGTTCGATTCCAATCCCCCCCCCCCTCTCTAGGGATGCGCTCGACCCGCATAGACGCGCGTCGCGCATCGATGCCCCCCCCCCTAGCTAAAATATGTAGATACCATGCATGCATGATAAATATGATATATCCATGCCACCTTAGACTTTGTATGCTAGGGATATGCACCCTTATATCATGTATAGCGGCCTATGCATGTTTAGTCACCTTGTCCCTTGATTGGAAAGCCCTGACCTATGCATGTTCCCATTTAGTTTAATTTATTTAAATCAAGATGGGATTATGTGATTATATTATTGTAAGCATGCCTTAGAGAATATTATAACCTTGTTATAATATATGTTTCCCCACATCTTAGTTATGCGCCCTGGAGGAATTCTTGAGAATTCATGACATTAGTAGTGTTAGAAATCGTTGTCGACGGATCCAATAGGATCGTACGCGCGTGAGTAGGCTGTCTTCTCCTTTTGGTTGGATCCGATGTAGGAACTCCCCGGCGTTGGCTGTACCTGACAGAGGGCTTCCGTCCGTAGGTACCTCTGATGTGTCAGACAGTACTGGTAGTTGGAGTGGACTAGGTCGAGGCTACGAGGGTGGGAAAGGGCTACCGGGTGGACCAGGGGTGGAGAGCGGTCTAGTCTGTCCCAAAGGACCCATGACACCCCTAAAGGGTGAGCGTGGGGTGGATCGGCGATGTTACGACCCTCTAACTTGTGTAGTTACTCCCGTTTAGGGACTATGACTACTTTAAGGTTAATATGAGTGTGTTGGTTGTTGTTATGCATGTGTGTGATATCTCGATAAGCGAGTATCGAGAGTGGTTGTTTTCCTTTGGGTTTCGCTTTGCGAACATGGGATCGTTCTCCCCTTCATTGGATCCGATGTAGGAACTCCCCGGCGTTGGCTGTACCTCACAAAGGGCTCCCGTCCGTAGGTACCTCCGATGTGTCGGACAGTACGGATGGTGGGAGTGGACTAGGTGGAGGCCACGAGGGTGGGAAAGGGCTACTGGCAGACCAAGGGTGTAGAGCGGTGAGTTGAGGAGATCGGGTTGTAGATACTACCCGGGAGAGGGTTAACGAATGATGTTACGGGCGTGAGAATCGTTCTCCCCTTCGTTGGATCCGATGTAGGAACTCCCCGGCGTTGGCTATACCTGTCAGAGGACTAGGCGGAGGCCACGAGGGTGGGAGAGGCTACCGGTGGACCAGGGGTGTAGAGCAGTCTAAGTCTCTTCCCAAAGTCCCAGGATGTCTCCTTTCAGAAGTGAGGGTGTGGATGAGGCGAAGACACGTCGCCTCGTGACCCATTCGTTGTTCGACCGTTCTCATAGTTGTTGGGTCCGGTCTCGTGATCGATGTTGAAGGACATCGTTGGGCGATTATCTAGATGTAGATGATCCAGTAGTGTTGAGTAGACCAGTAAATCCGAGTCTCTTCGACCGACGGTATGGTCTCTAGACCAGTAAATCCGGGTCTCTTCGACCGACGGTATGGTCTCTCCCCATAAGTCCCAAGAGACTTCCTCCGGGAGCGAGGGTGGGGGTGAGGTTGGTTGCGCCGCCGCGTGACCCAGTTATCCATGGGTTTCCACCCATGTTTTCCTTGAAAGGAAATTGATTATGTATTGAACTGTAGTATGGTGATTGGTTTCCAGCCACTCACTGAGCTTGTAGCTCACCCCTCGCATACTGTTTCTTTTCATGGGCAGTGTTGGGTGTGGAGCTGGAGCTTCCTATGGCGTGGTCTTATGGGCGTGGAGCGTTCTGCCGGCGGGTGGCGTGTGCGAGGCTGTCAGCATTCCTAGAGTCATTTTATGCTTTGTAAATCGTGCATGTGGCACAAGTTGTATTTTCTTTGGTCTAGACTTGGCTTTCACAGGACATTGATTGTGTATTCGGGTCTATAATAATGTTTTTGATTTACAGACATTGTTATATATTATGCTTCCACTTTTCAGCCAGTTATCATTATCTTGCTTTGCCGCCTTGTGTATTGTTGTTGGTGTCCTTATTGACCTCAGGTATTGATAGCTGATATTTATTATTGCCACGTCTCGGGGATGGCCGCCCTGGGGCGTGACACCACGCCCATAAGACATGCCACAGGGAAGCTCCAGCTCCATGCCCAACACTGCCCCTGAAAAGAAACAGTATGCGAGGGGTGAGCTACAAGCTCAGTGAGTGGCTGGAAACCAATCACCATACAACAATTCAATACTAAAGCAATTTCCTTTCAAGGAAAACATGGGTGGAAACCCATGGATAACAGGGTCACGCGGCGGCGCGACCAACCTCACCCTCACTCCCGGAGGAAGACTCTTGGGACTTTTGGGGAGAGACCATACCGTTGGTCGAAGAGACGCGGAATTACTGGTCCACACAACACTACTGAATCACCAACCTCACCCTCACTCCCGGAGGGAGACTCTTGGGTCTCTTGGGGAGAGACCATACCGTTGGTCGACGAGACCCGGAATTACTGGTCTACACAACGCTACTGAAACATCTACATCGGGATAACTGCCCAACGATGTCTTTGAACATCGATACGCAACCGGACCCAACAACTATGGGAACGGACGAACAACGAATGGGTCACGCGGCGACGTGTCTTCACCTCATCCTCACCCTCACCCCTTAGAGGTGACATAGGACTTTTGGAAGAGACTTAGACTGCTCTACACCCTTGGTCCACCGGTAGCCCTTTCCCCGGGTAGTCACTACCTGGTATACTCCCACGATCAGTACGCTTCCGAACGCCTCGGTGGTACCTACGGATGGGAGCCCTCTGTCAGGACAACTTTTCCAATGCCGAGAAGTTCCTACATCGGATCCAACGAAGGGGAGAACGATTCCACGCTCGCAATGTCATTCGTTAACCCTCTCCCGGGTAGCCTCTACCTGGTACACTCCCATGATCAGTACGCTTCTGAACGCATCGGTGGTACCTACGGATGGGAGCCCTCTGTCAGGACAGCTACAACCTGGGCCTCTTCAACTCGGACGACATTGGGAGTAAACATTCCATGTTCGCAAAGCGAACCCAATGGAAAAACAACTACTCTCAATAATCACATATCGATGATATCGAACACTATTGTACTCCCACACGGTTGCGTCACTCGGACACAAAGGGGGGGGGGTTGCCTCTGCTCTCACGCAGAAATAATCCCAAGGCACATAACCCAACAGGCGGTTCATATACACGCCTAGCACGGGTAGGCCTAGCTTAATGCCACAACTACCGATTTAACTAAACGATAAGATAACGAATTCTCCTGAATTCCAAAACGAGTGCATTGCTCGGATGCATGGGGGCGATTACATCGCTAGCGCTCTAACTAATAAGGTACAAACCGACAACGGGTCATACCCACGCCTAATTCAGATAGGCCTGGTTAGTTTTAACATGCGCATATATTTTATAGGAGAGATAAATCTTAGCTACGTGCATGAACCATATGCACGATCACATATCAATTAATCATAGGGATACTCCCTAATCATTGATTTACATCATAAACAGCAATCATACAACATGCATACAAGGTATGGCCCACTTAATCCTGCATACGTGGCCATTAATCATAAGCACACAAGGCATAACTTAAGCATGCATTGGATATCACCAACTTAAAAGAAAGGGTCAAGCGCGATCTCGCGCACTAACAGGTGCATGCCAATATTCCAAACGAACCTGAGTCGAGTAGGAAATCGCATCTACTTACTCAGTTCGTTCAGAGGGAGAGGGCGAGAGAGATCATCATCTCATGAAGTTGGTCATAGCTTCGCACCATTAGCATGGGCGCAACAACTACACCACTCCCTCGAGTCTTATCGCAAGGGAATATTAGGCAGGTGCCCGTTATTAACCCAGACTTAATCATACTGGATATTCCAATTAATATGGTGAGAGTAGTATTACAATACTACCTAAGGCATGCCATATTCTATACATCCATACACATTACAAAAAAATACATGCCCATACTAGAGGGGCGCATGCAACACAATCATTCATACATGGATACAATACATGTATATAAGCCTAGCATGCAAGATATCTAACATTTTATAGCTTAAGCATGGCCATACTACTTATCTACACAAGTAGTATAGCTAAGATGCCCCATCGATGCGCGACGCACGACTACGCGCGTCGAGCGCATCTCGAGAGGGGGGGGGGATTGGACCAAACCACTCACAGATACCCGGATCGTCGCGCGTCCGGTCTACGAGATCTGCAAAATACAACCAATGATCCACAATTAAAATATGGAACCTCCTATCACACAAATAAGCTTACTTCATGAATACCCTAACCCTTGATAATTCCATATTATCACACAAGACACATGCAAACAACTCCTTGACACTCAACCAAGCAAAACTGCCAAACCTGATGCAACCAGCCCTACTAATTGGTCTCCACAGCACCCAATACACTTCCAAAAATTATGAAATAAATCATGCACATTCTCTGATATTCTGAGATCATAATCCATGAATTTTGCCTCTACAAGCCCGAAACAAATTATTTCCAGAAGCAGGTCAATTCCTACGCGAATCTGGACAGGCCATGCAAAACTGGTTCTAACTTACACCACAGATATCATAATGACCCCAAATTTCATCCTCATTGACTGGCTGTCCATCGGCGATGAAACGCTATACTTAAATGGAGGCTCGCACCACAACCTCAAAGTAACCCTCGCGTCTCAACCGAAAATAGCGCCGACTGGAGTGCCATGAAGACGAACAATCGCGAAGGTGAAAACCCACGTCAAGGCGTCCAGAGACTCAATCAGTCTGATAGGGAGGGAATCGCGGACTTAGTCAGTCGGTCAATGATCACCCAGACGGCGTCGTGACCCGAACGTGACATTAACGAGTCTGCAACAATCCCTGACAACCCACTCTCACGTCCACTGAGGAATCTCGATGGACTGACGCTTTTCACGCGATGATGATCTCGAACTTTGCCTGAGGGCATGCCAACCTGGGGAAACAAGGTCACCCACATCATCTTATCATCACACCACAGCAACTCAACAAAGACTACCAAAGTAGTCCTCGGAAACCCAATAAAACTTTTGAGATCCACGAAGGCATCCGGCACATTCGTCAACCCCGACGGCAGTACTTAAAACTCGTAGTGCCCGAACGGTCACGAAAGGCCATCTACGGGATGTCCAACTCTCGGATCTCCAGCTTGTGGTACCCTTGTGCGAAGATCGATCTAACAGCAGACACTCGTTCTCAGAGCTGGTCAAATAGATCATCGATTCGCGGCAAAGGTAATTGATCTTCTACCTCCACGGGGAGATCAAAACAACACCATGAACAATCAAGTTCGGATTCTGCTCCTCGAGCATGGCTGGCGCTCATGATAACACTTACACACTAGGTAAGCCGCTCAACCGCATTCAATCCACAAGACACGCATTAAGGGGTCGTCGAACCTCGACAATGCCTATGCGACGTCATCTATCTGATAGGCGGTTGAGTCCCATCACGAACGCTAGCATCGCGTCTCCTTATTCGCGGCCAATGTGGGGCAAACGCGACAGTATCCACAACTGTGCTTACATGCCGCCAGAGATAGGCCGCTCATCACAACCATTGGAACTCCGGCATCCTGCACTCCATGGGCAGATTCATCACGGGGAGTCCACGCTCTCGTCATCATTTAGCAGCACCCTCCCGGTGTGGCCTCTACCTGGTAGCCTCCCAAGCCCGCTATCTCTGCCATATGGGCGAACCACAAGCATAGGATCTGGGAGCACCTCACAGGGCTCTGGCCTCAACCGGGCAGCTACAACACACAATGATTTATCGAAGCGACTCCAGATGCCACTGTGGAACCCTGTCCACTAGCGATCGCCCACTGAGCTGCAATAGGACGCACCCAATCCCGATCGAACGCATCACCACACCCAACCGCGATGCATCGGAGCAAACTGCGAACCCACCCCTCCCAGACGGAAGGGGTGAACTGGCGCTGAGGTGAGCCTTCGCTTAAACTCCAGGAAGCTCTCCTCGCAAGACGGGGACCATTCGAACCGGACATCCTTCCGAGCGAGGCGGTTAAGAGGTACAGCTATCTTCGAGAAACCCTCGACAAGCCTCCTGTAATAACCCGCCAAGCCCAGGAAGCTCCAAATCTCTGCGGGGTTCGACGGTCGACGCCAATTTAACACGGCGAGCATCTTATCCGGGTCCACAGATATGCCCTTGCCAGAAAATCACGTGGCCCAGAAAGGCCATACTCTCCAACCAAAACTCGCACTTAATCCACCATCAATTTGATGCTTCTAAGGTAGTCCTTGACTGGGAAAAGAAACCTTGGCAGGGCACCATGAGGTCCCGATATAGGATACCCCAACAACCAAACAAGGAACACGGAGTACCCTAGCCCGGGTCTCAACGCTGACCCTGCAAGGCCCCTCATCCAGAGTAGGAAGTCTGGAAGAAGACATCACCCTTAAAGAACACTATTAACCCCACTGGATCATCTACATCTAGATAATCACCCATCGATATCCTTCAACATCCATCACAAGACCGGACCCAACATCCTTGGGAATGGTCGAACAACAATTGGGTCACGAGGCGACGCGTCTTCGCCTCATCCACACCCTCACTCCCGAAAGGAGACATATTGGGACTTTGGGAGAGACTTAGACTGCTCTACACCCCTGGTCCACCGGTAGCCTCTCCTCCACACCGTGGGCCGCCTGGTCCGCTCCCACAATTCAGCACAGTCCGAACCCAAATCAGGAGGTGCCTACTGATGGGAGCCCTCTGTCAGGAAGGCCTTTCTAACGCTGAGGAGTCCCTACATCGGATCCAACGAAGGGGAGAACGATTCCACGCTCGCGACATCATTCATTGATCCCCATCCGGGTAGCCTGTACCGGGCATACTCCCACTATCAGTACCCCTCCGACTGCATCGGTGGTACCAACGGATGGGAGCCTTCTGCCAGGACAGCTACAACCCGGCCTCCTCAACTCGAACAACCATTCTCAATACTCGCGCTACAGCCTCTAGCTCCACCTCCCTCACCAGGGGATCCTGAACTTTCACCGCTGGGAACACCACGGGGACTGGGGGTACTTCGGGTACCACTGGCGGATCTGCCATCAAGGGGACCTGTGGAACTGCATCACGGGCCGCCCGCAGCTCCTGAGTCTCCCGTGCCTGCTCTGCCAACATTCTAGTCTGGGCCTCCAGTGCCTTGGTCTGAGTCTCCACCAAATCCGCTATCGAGCGAATGCACGTTTCCATGCGGGAGGCTCCTGCGCCAATCCTGGCCTCACAACCGTGGACTCTCCAGTAGCATCCTCGCCTCTGATAGGTCCAGAAACCTCCAAAGGTCGAGAGGGACCATGTCCGCGCCGTCCTCCACGAGGAGGCATATCAGCAACCCAAGAAAACCAGACACTAGGATCAGAATACTCATATAGAAATCCTAGGACTCATCTCTACGAAAAGAAGACCATTGGCTCTGACAGGACCAGGCTCTGATACCAACTTTTTGTCACGCCCCGGGCGTCCCCGGCACGCGGCAAGTGTATATATGATATCAGTCTAAACAGGAGTTCAATAACATACTCACACAACAGCTAAAATGACAACACAGACTACAAAGCAGGGCTGACATGATATATACACCAAATGCGGAAGCTAAAAGACTGAATCTGTAATCCAAACATATTACAGACTCGATACATAATCAACTTGCCCTGTGAGAGCCAATATATACAATGACATCCAAATACAATACAAACGCGTGCCCAAGCACGGAATATAATACATACAATCACAAGGGATGCTGATAGCCTCTGATACTCGCGGGACGTGGCGCTACTCCGCTACTGATGAAGTCCCTCGGGGAGCTCTTCCTTCAGTTCCGACTCAGATGACTCTGGAGAAATAATATTATGCGAGGGGTGAGCCACACGCTCAGTGAACAGCACAACCCATGCATCACAATTATATTAACCACCAGATCTTAATAATCCACAATCTCATTATTAAAAGCCACCAAATGGCAACAGCTATACAATCCAGTGGGTCGCTATCGCCAACCCACTACACCCTCACCCTCACCCCTCAATAGGTGACATAGGATATTGGGACTAACTACACAAATCCAGCGGGTCGCTATCGCCAACCCACTACACCCTCACCCCTCAATAGGTGACAAAGGATATTGGGACTTACAAGGCTGATAATCATCCTTACACAATCCTGTGGGTCGCCACATCGCCGGCCCACCATACCCTTACCCTCACCCCTCAATAGATGACATAGGCTCTTGGGACTGACTAGGCTGTTGGTCACCCTTGGTCCACTGATAGTCTCTCCCCACTCCGTAGGCCGTTTGGCCACTCCCACATTCAGCACAGTCCGTCTACCAAATCAGGAGGTGCCTACTGATGGGAGCCCCTGCACGGGACAGCCTTTCTAACGCCGGGGCAGTCTCTACACGGATCCAACGAAGGGAACAGAACAGTCTATCCATCGCATATGATCCACTCGGATCCGCTGACAACACATCTCTACAACTCTAATGTCTTGAATTCTTCAGAATTCCTCCAGCGCGCATAACCAAGATGCGGGGAATACATAAGATAATAATGAGGAAAAGAAACCTTGGGAGGGCAACCTGAGGTCCCGATATAGGACATCCCACCAACCAAACAAAGAACACGGAGTACCCTAGCCCGGGTCTCAATGTTGACCTCGCAAGGCCCCCTTAATATTCCCCAAGGCATACTAAGATATCATAAGTTTGCATTTAATTAATAAATCAAACTAGTAGGACACATGCATAGGTCGAGGCTTCCTATCATATAAACAGGGTGACAGGATGCACGGCTCTTACACATATCCTATGGGTGCAAGTCCCTAACATACAAGTCTAGGGTGGCATGCATTCTACACACTAATCATGCTTGCACAAATTACATATTAATCAGTTAATATTAACTATGGTGCCCCAGGGGAGGACGGTATACGCCCAAGTGCATATAGCGCCTCCCAACTGGGTTGGGTTGTCCCACTCACCAATAACCGGGTCGTCGCGCGACCGTCCGTCAAGATCTGCAAGACAGGGTAATCAACTTGGTGAGTAAAATACGCAAATACCCCAAAATACACTAAAAATACACAACACTCGGGCAAACGTACATACGGCCCGTACGCACGCTAGCCCGAGCACCCCGACTCACTCCCGCACCCCCGGGCAGCCGCTCGCATGGCCACCCGCACGCGCACGCACGAATGCGCACGCACGCACGCACTCCGGCACCATCGGCGCACTGCCGCGCGCCTGCCCGCGCGCCCCGACGCACTGCCGCACGCACGCGCACGCCCGCGCGCACCGCGCATCTAGCCCAGCGCGCCCCCGCGCGCACTGCGCGCACGCCCCAGCACACGCACGCACTGGTCCCCAGCTCCGCGCCCAGGCGCATGCCCAGGCGCCCTGCCCCGCACCCAGGCGCAGTGCCCAGGTGCCCTGCCCGCGTGCGCGCACGCCCGCGCACACCCGCGCGTACTCCCGCTTGCACCCCCGCTCGCGCCTGCACCCGCGCGCACGCGCCCGCGCGCGTCTGCGCGCCCACCAGCGCTCCCTTGCGCGCGCCTGCGCGCGCACGAACGCAGACGACGCCCAGCACGCGCCCAGCCCATTCTAACCACATTTTCATCCTCCCCAACCCCTCACACACACCCTAACCCAACTACCAAGCATGCATGACCTCCCAACCAACCCCTTAAGCCAAAAAAATCAAGAAAAGGAGGGGAGGAGCTCACCTTGGAGGGGGAACAAAAGGGGGAGGTTCGGGGGCCCTCGACGCACCCGCGACCACCTCAACCGCCACCACCACTACCACCACCCCTCAGCCTCCTCCTCAGCCTCCTCTTCAGCTGAAAATCAGGGGGGGAAGATCATGTATAGGGAGCTTGAGAGAAGGGAAGATCAACCACACAACACAAAGATCCACCACCACTTCCTCCTCCACCTTCACCTTCTCTTTGTGTCATTCAATCAAACACATGGGGGGCTTGAAATGAGAGGAAGAGAGAGCCCAGCAGAGGTTGTCGACAACATTGGGAGGGAGAGAGAGAGAGAGAGATATTTATCACAAATATCTAAGGAAAATTTACTAAGTCGCCCTCCGACTAGAAATTCTGCGCAAGCTTCACTGGAACAGCCATAACTTCCTTGATACAGCTCTGAATTGCTTGATTCCAAGACCGATGGAAAGCTAAGAAGATTATCTACAACTTTCATGTTCATGGCAAGATCAGATAATCTCTCTAGCTAATCCGAAATTAGATCTAAACATAGAACAGGGCTGCTGCCAGAATTTTTATCCCCAGGGTATACTTGGAAAAATACCCATAACTTTTACTACAAGAATCCAGTTGATCTAATTCCACTTCTGTACGAAAGCTAACTCAAAACTGGACATCTCATAGTAAACTCATATTTAAACCTCTTCATCTTGGATTTTAACAAAATCAAATCCAAACCCCAAATCAGGAATACATAACTTAGGGAAAAAAAAATTATGTAACCAAATTTTCAATCAGAGCGCTCCGACTGACACAGGCACAACAGGGAAGACATGAGAGGGAGCTTGAGAGAGGAGAAACCACAACAACAACAACACACACACAAAACTCACCTTCTTTGTGCTTCCTTCTTCACCTTCTCCTTCATTTGCTTCTTCCTCCTCCTCCACACACAAAGAGGGAAAAAAAAGACCAAGAGAGGGAGCTTGAGAGAGTTCCACGAAATTGGAGAGAGGGGGAGAGAGAGAAAGGGCAAAAATATCTTTTTCATGCCCAAATAGTGTCTAGGGGTGACCGTAAGGGGGTGGTGAAGTTAGGGTTAGGCTCACCTAGGCCTGTCAACGGGTCCGGGTCTGCCCAAATAGTGTTTAGGGGTGACCATAAGGGGGTGAAGTTAGGGTTAGGCTCACCTAGGCCTGTCAACGGGTCGGGTCCAGACCCGGACCCGACCCGATCCGGACCCAATTACACGTGTAATATACCCGACCCGATTTGGACCCGACCCGGCGGACTGGAACAAACAAACGGGTTGGGTCCGGGTCCACCCAGCCCCGACCCGTTGGACCCGAGACCCGATTGTTTTATTAAAATATGCTCATATATTATAAGACCATTAGTATTAGTTGATACATAATTTTATTTCTTACTTAACTTATTTTTGTATCTACAAGTTCATAAATCATAATCATAACAAGCCTATAAATCCGTTTCTTTTGGACAATTAACTTATTAGCTTTTGAATTTGTATGATTAATTAGTTTGTTGCATGATTTATGTATATTATTTAGGTTAATATGTTAGTGTTTATTGTTTTGAATGTTGTTTAGGTTAATATTGTTTTGAATGTTGTTTATGTTAGTTATGTTTATTATTTAAGTTAATATGTTTTTTATGTTAGTGATTATTGTTTTGGATGTTGTTTAATAATTCATTTACTTTTTTTGAATATAAAATTATATTCAAACATAGTCTCATTAACAATAATGTTTTATTACAAAAAATTTCAAATAGAATGATAAGGCAAACAAATACATGAGCTCTTCTCTTTTTTTTTTTTTTTTACCCAACCACCGGGTCGGGTCGGACCCGGACCCGACCCGGGTCCGACGGGTCCGGGTCCGGGTTCACATTTCCCCGGACCCGTCGGGTCCTGTCACGGGTCAGGTCTGGGTCCACCCCGACCCGACCCGGACCCGACCCGTTGACAGGCCTAGGCTCACCCACTCACAAATCAAATAACCAATGGTTTCTTCATCCCCAAGCAAGGTGGGGGTAAGGTTACCAAGGGTCACCACATCCCCAAAATATCTCACACTATTCGACCAACCAGGAACTCTCAAAACCCGGATACGGTTCGGAACTGCATATTTTTCAAAACGTTACCGAAATTCGATGAAATTTTTATGGGTAGTACTAAACGGTACCAGGACCCATAATATGCAGTTAGATTTTCAATCAGAGTACTCCAACTCCCGCAGGTGGCTAAAAGCCAAAATTTTAGCGACTCCGATCGAAAAATTAAAAGGCCCTGAATGACCCAGATGTGACCAAGGCTTAACCGAAATGGCTCCAAATGACACAGGCATAACAGGTTTATGTGCCCGTTTGTCCGTTGGGGGTCGTTAGGCACCGGGGACATCGGCCGCCACTGGCTAGGGGGATTCGTGTTTCCCCGCTCGGCCCAAAGACGGTCGTTCTCTTCTCAGGCCACTTCTATTGTCCGGATCAACTCTTCGACCCGCCTCTTTGCATGCTCTGCCCGGGTGAGAGCCTAATCGCAGTACTGCCGTAGTGTGATGACTTAGGGACTTGGCTCGACACCCTCGGTCATGCCGAGAAGGGATGATGGATTGCCTGCAGACGTGCTGGCCGGCACAGACGTAGGCGGGGGAGTTTTCTTGTTAGGCATAATGACAAGCTAGGCTTTTCGTTTGTGTCCCACAGACGACGTCAAACTGGAGGGGCAGAAATCTGGCTTACCAGGTTTGGGTAAACGGATCCGGCCTCAACCGTTCTCCACCGCCCGATTGTGTCGTATGATGCCGGTGAACACACCTTGGAATCCGCCGCCACAGGGAGGTGGGTGATCTGCAGAAGACCCTCCGACGCTCAAGTCAGTCCAGGTGGCTAATGAAAGAGCCTTTGTAAAAAGAAAATTCACCTACCTCTTTTGTGTGTTATTGTCCCCTATTTATAGAGGAGTTGGGATGGTGCTAGGGCTCCGGATCGACCCTTCTCCATCGGACAGATGAGAATTCATCAACCATTAGTCCAGAGACAAAAGATATAATCCCTGATTCGGTTAATTATGGATTGACATATATACCTAGATCCCATAGGGATTTGGTTGACACAGTCAATGATGACCTGATTTGGTGGTTTATTCAATATTGATGGAGATTGAATGCTGATAATTATTATTTAATGCAGTGTATTTAGGTGAATCAGCGAGGATAAGATAGAGTAAATACTGACTTGGTCTGCTGCTGTTAGTCAGGCGTGGGCCTTTGGGTCGAACCGGTTTCGGGTTAGGGCAGGTTGGGCCACCGCTTGATCGGGTAGGCCTTGAGAGGACTTGCAGCCCTGCCCGTTTTAGAAGGTTCGGGTCTCTATTTTACTGGGACGGGTTCGACGAGATCCCCAACCCGGCCCGCAGTAGGTCACTATAAAATTGGGCACCAATAATAGCCACACATTATATGGACGGACGAACCAAAAAAGAAGAAGACTTCGCGATCGTTTGGTAGCACCGTAACTTCAAATGGCTATAACTTTCAAACCGTAGATCAGAATCACTATTATTATATGTCCACGCGTTCGTCTCGACGTGCCCTACAAGAGTAGTTGATATGCTACTATGCCAAATTTTGGAGCGTTCTGAGATTGTCTTGGGGGTCAAATCGAGGGTTGAATGTTATTTTTGCTATTTTTGGCAGTTTTCAGTTTGTTAGAATTTTATTTCATTGTTTAGGATCTACATTTAGATTTGAATTTAAAATATTGATTTGAATTCAAATTTGAATATTAGTTATGATTAAATAAAGATGTGTTTGTTATTATTTAGATTTAGATAATATGTTAGGATCATAGTTTATAGATTTAGATAATTAGTTGAGATCATAATCTGTTAAGGATTCTCTACTAAATAGACATCTTTTCCAAAATCAGCACATTTTTCTTATACACAATTTAAGTAGATCATACCATGATTAAAGTAAATTCTTTAATCATAAAAACAAGTCTTTATATACATGTACACTTCCTAGATTTATGATGGTACGAGAACACTGAAAGCTGCATTTCAAAAATATGTTCAAGTTCCACTGTGAACCTTAATCTTTTGAGTTCTTCTGCTAGTTGAGCTTGCAGTGACCATGAGTGGTTACCCAGTTCATTTGAAAAGTAATCCAATGAGAATTCAATTTCTTCATATAATAAAATAATGGTGGAAAAGCTTAAAAGGGGAGGGGATAATGAATTAAACTGACATGAATCATTCCTTATTACAATTTCATATCTTGTATAAAAATGTTAATATAAATTCATCACAAAATAAATTTATTTTGTGATGAATTTATATTAACATTTTTATTTTGTGAAACAATGTCAAGATATCTTTTTTTATTTTTTTGCTTGATAAACTATGATTTCTATTGCCTTTGAAACTTACAAATGTACATTGAAAGGGTTACAAAGGGAGGAATAGAATGGGATATCCAGAGGATACCCATTTACAAGAAGTGGGGAGTGAGTCCAAAAAGATAGGATCAAATTCTGAATAACAAATGTCAATATTCTAATATCCAGAGGATACCCATATACAAATGTTAGGATCACATTCTGAATAACAAATGTCAAAATCGCATTATGATATCCAGAGGATACCCATTTACAAATGTCAAGATTTCTTTGAATAACAAGCAAATCGTATTAGGTAAAACACCAAAACAATAGATCATACCATAAATCAAACCCGGCCTGACTAAAGACGGTCATGAGGTCGATGGAGAGGTGGCCGAGGGGCCCGGAAAAGATGAAGCCAAGGTTGTCGAAAGACAAGATCTTTGAGAAGTCGAGGCGGATGACAGGTTGTTGCTGGACCTAGCCTGGGTTGGCATGCTTATTCCAAGCGCTCAGTGTTAGAAACTTTGTGAAAGCTTTGGGTTTCCCCCCATTTTATTTCAAAATGTTTCAAAAGTTTTAAAATATTTTAGAGGAAAAGTGTTTTCCCTCTATATGTTTTCTTGGTCTAGGTCTGGGTCTGGGTCTAGGTTAAGAAGAGATAGAGATAGAGAGAATCTCCACTCAATGGGTAACAGTAATGAAGGATTGTAACCTCCTCGTGAATAGGGGCGGACGATTGTGAAATGGACGGAGCGTTTTCTTTGAAACGGCTCTCTTCCTTATAGCCTCTATAAAAAGAGACTAAAGGACCGCATGTCATATGCAATCTGGACTCTCTCTCTTGGTCCAAAAATATTTTTTTCTTTTGGTGATTGTTCAAGTCAGCGTTCACATATCTTCTTCTTGCTGCATCAGAGGAGAAGATCAGCTAGGCTGGGTGGTTGTATCCGGGGAGTAAATCGTTGAGTACCCTGTGCGATTGAGGGGGTGATTATGTTCTTAAGACAGCGTATAACGTGCCTCCATCCAGGCCATCTCTGAAACTCTATCTCCTATTCTGTTTTTTGGTCCACTGCATGCTTGTTTAATCTGATTTCGAAAAAAAAATTTCCAACACTCAGCTCGTGCGGGGCGTTCGGAAGATGCGGGATGTGGACATGCAAGGCTGGCAGTCAAATATCAAAGAGATTGACATGGATGAATTAATTATTTAGCTTTAATTAGTTTCCTTATTTGTAAGCTTAATTAATCTCCTTATTTGGATTATTGATTGAAGGAGAATTCCTAAATTGTAGGTTAATTAGCTTACTTATTTGGATTATTTGATTGAAGGAGAATCCCTGAATTGTAGGGAGTTGTTAGGTATTTGGCTATATAAGCCTTACGGATGAATAAAGGGTAGAGAATATTCCAAATTCCTCTTTGTTCTTCTTCTCCTTCTTCTCCAAAATCTCTTTCAACCTCTTCCTTTTTTTTGTATTATTTGGATCACAACTGTTGATAGGTCCTTCCTATCAATTGGTATCAGAGCCTATATGTCTAACAACACCCGCTCCACCTCCGATGAAGATCGAGTATCGAAAGTTGAAGTTGATGTGCATGTCTTACAGATGACGCAACGCAAGCACACCGATCAGGTTGAGACCATCTCAGGCCATCTTGACACAATTGCTACAAACATGTCTGCCCTCATGAAGGAGAGAGAACGCTGGAGTCACTGGGTAGCTTGGACTGTGACGACCGACCAAACCGTTTCCAGTCACCAGAAAATGGGAGAGTGCAATTTCGTTATGCTCGGATTGATTTTTCCCGTTTGTCGAGGGAGGATCCAACTAGATGGATCTACAGGGCAGAACAATTCTTCATTTATCAAAAGACTCTGAATATGAAAACTTTGATGAAGCATTGGCTGTTGTGCCTGTGTCATTTGGAGCGCTCTGTTTGAAGATTTTGGGTACATAATTTTTTTCGTAAGTTATGTATTTTCAATTTGCCATTTGGATTTGATTTTGTAAAAATCCAAGATGAAGAGATTTAATTTTGATTTTACTATGAGATGTCCAGTTTTGAGTTGGCTTTCGCACAAAGGCGGAATTAGATCAACTGGGTTCTTGTAGTAAAAGTTATGGGTATTCTTCCAAGTGTACCCCAAGGATGGAAATTCTGGCAGCAGCCCTGTTCCATGTTTGGCTCTAAATTCGGAATAGCTGGAGAGGTTATTTGATCATGTCATAAACATGAAAGTTGTAGATAATCTTCTTAGCTTTCCATCAGTTTTGGAATTGAGCCATTCGGAGCTGTATCGAGGAAGTTATGGCTGTTCCAGTGAAGCTTGCGCAGAATTTCTAGTCGGAGGGCGACTTAGTAATTTTCCTTGATATTTGTGATAAATATCTCCTCTCTCTCTCCCTTCCCCTCTCACTTCCGACCAGAATTCTGGTCCCCCTTCTCTCTTTTCATTTGCACCCCAAGTGTTTGATGATTTGTTTCAAAGAGAAGGAGGAGGTGGTGGTGGAGGTGGTGGTGGATCTTGGCTAGGTTTGGTTGTTGTTTGTTCTCCCCTCTCTCAAGCTCTCTTTGCATGATCTCCCCCCCTGTTTTTGCTGCCATAGAGGGCTGAAGAGGAGGCTGAGGAGGCTGAGTGGTGGTGGTGGTGGTGGTGGTTCCGGGTGGCGGCGTTTCGGTGCGCGAAGGGCCCCGAACCTCCCCCTTTCTTTTCCCTCCCAAGGTGAGCTCCTCCCCTCCTTTTCTTGGTTTTCTTGGCTTGAGGGGTTGGTTGGGAGGTCATGCATGTTGGGTAGGTGTGTTAGGGAGTGTGTGAGGGGTTGGGATGGGTGAAAATGAGGTTAGAGTGGGCTGGGCGCGCGCTGGGCGCAGTCTGCGCGCGTGCGCGCGCAGGCGCGCACGGGTGCGTGCGCGCGGAGCGGGCGCGCGGGTGCGCGCGGGTGCTGGCACGAGCGGGGGTGCCAACGGGGGTGCGCGCGAGCGTGCGCGCGCGCGGGCGGGGCACCTGGGCATGTGCCTGGGTGCTGGGCAGGGCACCTGGGCACTGCGCCTGGGTGCGGAGCAGGGCGCCTGGGCAGTGCGCCTGGGCGCGGAGCTAGGGACCAGTGCGCGCGCGTGTGCGCGTGCGTGCGTGCGCGTGTTGGGGATTGCGCGGGGTGCTGCGCACGGAGCGCGGGCTGGACGCGTGGTGCGCGCACTACGCCTGGGTGCGGGGCAGGGCGCCTGGGCAGTGCGCCTGGGCGCGGAGCTAGGGACCAGTGCGCGTGCGTGCATGCGCGTGCTGGGGCGTGCGCGGGGTGCTGCGCACGGAGCGCGGGCTGGACGCGTGGTGCGCGCGCGAGCGTGCGCATGCGTGCGGCAGCGCGTCTGGGCGCGCGGGCAGGTGCGCGGCAGTGCGCCGATGGTGCCGGGGTGTGTGCGTGCGTGCGCATTCGTGCGTGCGCGTGCGGGTGGCCGTGCGTATGGCTGCCCGGGGGTGCGGGAGTGAGTCGGGGTGCTCGGGCTAGCGTGCGTACAGGCCGTATGTACGCTTGTCCGAGTGTTGTGTATTTTTAAGTATTTTTGGGTTTATTTGTGTATTTTACTCACCGATTTGAGTACCCTATCTTGCAGATCTTGACGGACGGTCGCGCGACGACCCGACTATCGGTGAGTGGGACGATCCAACCCAGTAGGGAGGCGTTACATGCACTTGGGCGTGTACCGTCCTCCCCTGGGGCACCATAGTAAATATTAACCTGTTTAATATGAAAACTATGTAAGCATGATAATCTGTAGTATGCATGCCACCCTAGATTTGTATGCTAGGGACTTATACCCTTAGGACCCGTATAAGAACCATGCACCCTGTTATCATGTTTCCATGCTAGGAAAGCCCCGACCGATGCATGTTCCCATTTAGTTTAATTTATTTAAATAAAATGCGAGCATGTGATTATTAGCCTGTCTTAGTGAATATTATAGGGGAGGGGCCTCGCGAGGACAGCGGTGAGACCCGGGCTAGGGTACTCCGTGTTCCTTGTTTGGTTGTCGGGATGTCCTATATCGGGACCTCACGCTGCCCTCCCAAGGATTCTTTCCCCGTTAATATTCCAACCTCTTTATTATTATAACGCATGTTTCCTTGCATCCTGGTTATGCGCCCTGTTGGAATCTGTAGTATGCATGCCACCCTAGATTTGTATGCTAGGGACTTATACCCTTAGGACCCGTATAAGAACCACGCACCCTGTTATCATGTTTTCCATGCTAGGAAAGCCCCGACCGATGCATGTTCCCATTTAGTTTAATTTATTTAAATAAAATGCGAGCATGTGATTATTAGCCTGTCTTAGTGAATATTATAGGGGAGGGGCCTCGCGAGGACAGCGGTGAGACCCGGGCTAGGGTACTCCGTGTTCCTTGTTTGGTTGTCGGGATGTCCTATATCGGGACCTCACGCTGCCCTCCCAAGGATTCTTTCCCCGTTAATATTCCAACCTCTTTATTATTATAACGCATGTTTCCGTGCATCCTGGTTATGCGCCCTGTTGGAATTCTGAAGAATTCAAGGCATTAGAGTTGTAGAGATGTGTGGTCGGCGGATCCGAATGGATCATATGCGTATGGATAGGCTGTTCTGTTTCCCTTCGTTGGATCCGTGTAGAGACTGCCCCAGCGTTAGAAAGGTCATCCCTTCCGAGGGCTCCCATCAGTAGGCGCCTCCCGATATTTGTGACGGACTGTGCTGAAGTGTGGGTGAAGGCCAAGCGGCCTACGGAGTGGAGGAGAGACTATCGGTGGACCAAGGGTGACCAACAGCCTAGTCAGTCCCAATATCCTATGTCACCCATTGAGGGGTGAGGGTGAGGGTGTGGTGGGTTGGCGATGTAGCGACCTACTGGATTGTAAGTCCCAATATCCTATGTCACCTATTGAGGGGTGAGGGTGAGGGTGTATGATTGTGTATGGATGTTATCAGGCTAGTCAGTCCCAACATCCTATGTCACCACATTGAGGGGTGAGGGTGAGGGTGTAGTGGGTTGGCGATAGCGACCCACTGGCCTGTATAGCTGTTGCCATTTTGTGGTTTTTAATAATGTGATTGTGGGTTAATAATATCTGGTGGTTAATATAGCTGTGATGCATGGGTTGTGCTGTTCACTGAGCGTGTGGCTCACCCCTCGCGTAATATTTTCTCCAGTGTCATCTGAGTCGGATCTGGAGGAAGAGCTCCCCGAGGGACTTCATCAGTAGCAGAATAGCGCAACGTCCCGCGAGTATCAGAGGCTATCAGCATGCCTTGTGATTGTATGTATTTATTCCGTGCTTGGGCACACGTTTGTGTATTATTGTATGCCTTTGTATATATATTGGCTCTCACAGGACAGTTGATTATGTATCGAGTCTGTAATATGTTTTTGGATTACAGATTCAGTCTTTTAGCTTCCGCTATTGGTGTATATATCATGTCAGCCCTGCTTTTGTTGTCTGTGTTGTCATTTGAGTTGTTGTGTGAGTATATTATTGATCTCCTGTTTACTGATATCATATATACACTTGCCGCGTCCCGGGGTCGGCCAGCCCTGGGGCGTGACATTGGCCAAGCTCCAACAAACTAGAACTGTATGTGAGTACCAAACCTAGTTCAAACGCCAAGCATCTCGGGTTCGAAACTGGCCAGAAGAGGCGCTCCTCGGTAGTTTCATCAGCGGGTTAAGGGAAGACATTTAGATGGAGGTGAAACTATTTTGACCAATGACAATGGCATATGCCGTTGGTCTTGCGCGACTGCACGAGGACAAGATCTTGCATGTCCGAAGGTCAAACCCACGGATGGGGCTCCTACCTACACCTCAATAACAACCAGCACTGCTGCAATCCCCCGTTAAAACCGCGACAATTCATGCACCACCGTTTTCCACAACACCAACCTGATTTTTCCAAACACCAGGTCCTCCACGACCATAAGCAGGGGTAGGGTTCAAAAGGGTGATATGGGAACAGATGCAGGCACAATGCGAGAAGAACCTTTTTTATAACTACGATGAACGATTCATACCAGGCCATGTTTGCAAGACTCAACAGTTATTCCTATTGGATGGATCCATAAAGACGAGCGAAGAAACTACTGTTGAGGAGGAGAATTGGAATCAAGAGCCCCAGGAGACAGATGGCACATTATTGAGACCTGATTTGCCCGAGATCTCGATACATGCATTGTTAGGTTGCACGTCCCCACAAACAATGCATGTGTTAGGAGTCATGGAAGGTCGACGGGTCTCCATTCTAATTGATAGCGGTAGTATGCATAACTTTGTCAATGATCGGTTAATCAAGTAGCTCAGTTACGTTACGTCACCCGCAATACCATTTTTGGTAATGGTGGTCGACGGTAACAAGTTGGTGTGCAAGGAGATATGTAGAGTGGTGGGAATTCAAATACAAGGATATTGTTTCTCTACTAACATATATCCTTTGAAACTCAAAGGCTCAGATATTATAGTAGGCATCCAATGGCTAAGGAGCTTGGGCCACGTGATTTGCGACTAGAAGAAGCTCACCAAGGAATTCACGGTGAATGGTGATCACTACCAATTAGTAGGAGATACTAGTAAGCCGGTGCTACCAGGAACAATGCACTCTATACAGAGCCTATTACATCACTGGGTGAGGGCGTATATCATGATGGAAAACCAACCGACAGAGTACCACGAGGACAAGGAATTAGAGTCACCATTGCGGTACTTGCTGAAGGAGTTCGGTGATATATTTGAGATGCCACAACAGCTACCACCTCAGTGCTCCCATGATCATTAGATCGCAATCAGCCCCGGGACAGAACCTGCTAACATTCGACTGCATTGGTATCCCCACATTCAAAAGACAGAGATCGAGCGCCTGGTATGAGAGATGTTAAGCGAAGGCATTATTCAACCGAGCACCAATCCCTATTCTTCACCTGTCCTGCTGATCAAGAAAAAAGATGGGTCCTACCGATTTTGTGTCGATTATCGTGCTCCGAATAAGATTACCGTAAAGGAGAGACACCCAATTCTGTTGATCGATGAGCTGCTGGATGAACTACATGGGGCAGTGTATTATGCTAAACTGGATCTGAAATCCGGTTATCACCAGATACGGGTAGCGACGAAAGATGTGCATAAGACCGCTTTTCATACTCATGACGGACATTATGAGTTCGTGGTGATGCCGTTTGGCCTTACCAATGCTCCAACCACATTCCAGGCCTTGATGAACGACACATTCAGATTCGTCCTCCGCCAGTTTTTCATTGGGTTTTTTTATGATATTTTGGTTTATAGCAGGGGATGGGATGAGCACCTGCATCACCTCCAATTTGTGTTCCAAACGCTCCAACAACATAGGCTCGTGGTGAACCAGAAGAAGTGTACCTTCAGCCAAAGAATGGTCAACTACTCGGGGCTACCATTGGAGAATGCTACTTGGGAACCTTAAAAGAGATTGAAGCTTTAGTTTTCTCATCTAAACCTTGAGGACAAGGTTCATTTGGAAGGGGGAGCGGGTGATAGGTTGTTGCTAGACCTAGCCTGTCACGCCCCAAGGCGGCCGTCCCCGAGACGTGGCAATAATAAAATATCAGCTATCAATACCTGAGGTCAATAAAGACTCCAACAACAACACACGAGGTGGCAAAGCAAGGATAATGATAACTGACTGAAAAGCGGAAGCATAATATATAAACATTGTCTATAAACCAAAAACATTATTACAAACTCGAATACAGAATCACTGTCCTGTGAGAGCCAAGTCTAGACCAAAGAAAATACAACCTGTTCCACATGCACGATTTACAATACATACAATGACTCTAGGACTGCTGACAGCCTCGCACTCGCCACCCGCCGGAAGAACGCTCCACGCCCATAAGACCACGCCATAGGGAAGCTCCAACTCCACGCCCAACACTGCCCCTGAAAAGAAACAGTATGCGAGGGGTGAGCTACAAGCTCAGTGAGTGGCTGGAAACCAATCACCATACAACAGTTCAATACATAAGCACTTTCCTTTCAAGGAAAACATGGGTGGAAACCCATGGATAACAGGGTCACGCGGCAGCGCGACCAACCTCACCCTCACCCTCACTCCCGAAGGGAGACTCTTGGGACTTTTGGGGAGAGACCATACCGTCGGTCGAAGAGACCCGGAATTACTGGTCTACACAACACTACTGGATCATCTACATCTAGATAACTGCCCAACGATGTCCTTGAACATCGATTACGAGACCGGACCCAACAACTATGGGAACGGTCGAACAACGAATGGGTCACGCGGCGATGTGTCTTCGCCTCATCCTCACCCTCACCAATATCATTCGTTAACCCTCTCCCGGGTAGCCTCTACTCGGTATACTCCCACTATCAGTACGCTCCCGAATGCATCCGTGGTACCTACGGATGGGAGCCCTTTGTCAGGACAGCTACAACCCGGCCTCTTCAACTCACCGCT
Source organism: Acorus gramineus (assembly GCA_030737835.1). NCBI lineage: Eukaryota > Viridiplantae > Streptophyta > Magnoliopsida > Acorales > Acoraceae > Acorus > Acorus gramineus. Next base: position 12,799,385 of record CM060854.1, on the reverse strand, counting down.
CTACACCCTTGGTCCACCGGTAGCCCTTTCCCCGGGTAGCCTCTACCTGGTATACTCCCATGGTCAGTACGTTCCCGAATGCATCGGTAGTACCTACAGATGGGAGCCCTCTGTCAGGACAGCTGTAATCCCGAGAAGTTCCTACATCGGATCCAACGAAGGGGAGAACGATCCCATGTTCGCAAAGCGAACCCAATGAAAAACAACTACTCTCGATAATCACTTATCGAGATATCAAAACACAGGCATAACAACAATCTATGCAACACAACTCATATTAACCTTAAAATAATTAAAGTCCCTAAACGGGAGCAACTGTACAAGCTAGTGGGTCGTAACATCGCCGACCCACCCCACCCTCACCCTCACCCTTTAGGGGTGACATGGGCCTTTTGGGACAGACTAGGCTGCTCTCCACCCTTGGTCCACCAGTAGCCTCTCCTTCGCGTAGCCTCTACCTGGTATACTCCCAGGATCAGCACCCTCCGAACGCATCGGTACCTACAGATGGGAGCCCTATGTCAGGACAGCTTTCCAACGCTGGGAAGTCCCTACTCGGATCCAACGAAGGGGAGAAAAACAGCCTACTCACACGGATACGATCCTCTTGGATCCGTCGACAACGATTTCTAACACTACTAATGTCATGAATTCTCAAGAATTCCTCCAGGGCGCATAACTAAGATGCGGGGAAACATATATTATAACAACAAGGTTATAATATTCTCTAAGGCATGCTTATACCAATATAATCTCATTTGATTTAAATAAATTAAATTAAATGGGAAACATGCATAGATCAAGGCTTTTCAAGCATTGGACATGGTGTCTAGGCATGTATGGGCCTCTATACATGATACATGGATGTATATCCCTAGCATACAATGTCTAATATGGCATGGTTACATCATAGTAAAACATGCATTAACATAGTTTCTACATATTATAGCTAGGGGGCCCCTTCGATGCGCGACACGCGCCTACGCGGGTCGAGCGCATCCCTAGAGAGGGGGGGATTGGAATCGAACCACTCACCTTACAACCCGGGACCTCGCGCATCCCATCCGACGAGATCTGCAAGGTAGGGGCATCAATTATGGTGAGTAAACTACACAAATATACATGAAATTTACTAGAAATACCAAATACTCGGACAAGCATGCATACGGACTCGCACGCATGCGAGCACGCACGTACGCATGCGAGTCCGAGTGCCCCGACACCTACCCGAACCCTCGGGCAGCCACACGCATGCCGCCCCCCCCCCCCCCCCCCCCGCACGTGCACGCACGAATGCGCACGCACGCACACGCCCCAGCACCCTTGGCGCACTGCCGCGCTGCCGCACGCGCGCGCACGCTCGCCCGCGCCCGCGCGCACTGTTCGTCCATCCAGCGCGCCCTCACGCGCACTGCGCGCCCGTGCAGAACCCCGCGCATGCCCCAGCACGCACACGCACGCGCACGCAAGCGCGCACACTGGTCCCCAGCCCAGCGCCCAGGCGCACTGCCCCGCGCGCGCGCACTAGCGCCCCCCCCCCCCCCCCCCCGCTCGCGCCAGCGCCCGCCTGCGCCTGCCAGCGCCCTTCTGCGCGCGCGCCTGGGCGCACACGCGCTCAGACAACCCCCTGCGCGCGCCCAGCCTTCCTTTACCCCTTTTTAACCCTCCCCGACCCTCACACACACTCTAACTCATATGCATAGCATGCATGAACACCCTAACCATCCCAACAACCCTAAAAATAAAAAAGAAGGGGAAGAGGACTTACCAAAAGAGGGAAAGGGAAAGGGGGAGATGCGGGGCTCTCGACGCGCCCACGCCAACCTCAACCACCACCACCACCTCTTCAGCCTCTCGTCAGCTTCCTTCTTGGCTGAAAATCAGGGGGGGGGAAGGATCATGAAAAGGGAGCTTGAGAGAGGAGGATCAACAACAACACATGAACAAACCCTTCTCTTCTTCCTTCACCTTCTCCTTCTCTTCTCTTTGGGGAATAAACACAGACACTTGGGGGCTTTGAAAGAGAGAAAGAGAGACAAGAAAATGGACGTGGGATGTGGGAGAGAGAAGGAGAGAAGATATTTTGCCCAAATAAATATCTAAAGGGGATGGAAATGACCATTTCATCCCTGACTTAGAAATTCTGCGCATGCTTCACTAGAACAGCCATAACTTCCTCAATATAGCTCCGAATTGCACAATTCAAAGTCCGTTGGAAAGCCAAGATTATCTACAACTTTCATGTTTATGCCAAGATCAAATAATCTCTCCAGCTATTCCAAAATTAGAGCTAAACATAGAACAGGGCTGCTGCCAGAATTTTCATCCCCGGGGTATACTTGGAAAAATACCCATAACTTTTACTACATGAATCTAGTTGATCTAATTCCACTTTTGTACGAAAGCTAACTCAGAACTGGAGATCTCATAATAAAATCATATTTAAACCTCTTCATCTTGGATTTTAACAAAATCAAATCCAAATACCAAATCGGAAATACATAACTTCTAGGAAAAATTATGTAGCCAAATTTTAAATCAGAGCGCTCCAAATGACACAGGCATAACATTCTTCCCCCCTTAGGAAATTTAGTCCTCGAAATTTAAGGAAACCCAAAGGGAAGATCGAAAGTATAATGCATAGACCTTTTGCTCCCAAGTGGTCTTTGCACCGGACTAGCGCTACCAACACACTATAATCAAAGGAACGGTCTTAGCGTGGAGCCTCTTCTCATGCTGGTCTCTGACCTCGATCCACTGCTCCACGAACGATAAATCCAGCTCGAGAATGAGACGGTCGAACGGAGTGACATGAGCAGGATCTTGGACATAACGCCTCGGCCATGAGACAAGGATGACGTCGTGGGCATGAGCCAGCTGTGGGGGAAAGGCTACATGACAAGCCACCTCCCCAATCCACTCAATGACGAGAAACGGTCCCATTAAAGAGCCAACTCAGCTTGCCCTGAACGTCGAAACAGAGGGTGCCCTTAAACTGGGACACCTTCAGGAAACATGGTCGCCAAACCCAAAGGTAAGCTCTTGGCGACGATGACCTGCGTAGCCCTTCTGTCGGTTCTGGGAGGTGCAGATGCACACACGAACCAACCTGGCCACCGCAAGGTCAAACAACTAACTTATGGCCCCTCCAACTGGCGCTCCTCAACCGTCCCAACACAAGGGAGGTATAAACTGTGCCTGTAGAGTGCCTTTCACAGATCCATCTGGATGCTCGAATGGCAGTCGTCTTGCAGGCATACCCCAACAAATGGGTGGTGCCTCACCCAACTTCCCTCATCATCGAGCACGCAAGAACTTATCATGTCCTCCAAGGTTTGAATCATCCTCTTTGTCTGGCTGTCCATTGGCGATGAAACGCTATACTTAAATGGAGGCTCGCGCCAAAGCCTGCCAAGGCTGCGCCACAACCTCAAAGTAACCCTCGCGTCTCAACCGAAAATAGCGCCGACCGGAGTGCCATGAAGACGAACAATCGCGAAGGTGAAAACCCACGTCAAGGCGTCCAGAGACTCAATCAGTCAGATAGGGAGGGAAGCGCGGACTTAGTCAGTCGGTCAATGATCACCTAGACGGTGTCGTGACCCGAACGTGACATTAGCGAGTCCTCAACAATCCCTGATAACCCACTCCCACGTCCACTGAGGAATCTCCATGGACTGACGCTTTCCATTCAATGATGATTCTCGAACTTTGCCTGAGGGCATGCCAACCTGGGGAAACAAGGTCACCCACATCACCTTTTCATCACACCACAGCAATCTCAATGAAGACTACCCCAAAGTAGTCCACGGAACCCAATAAAACTTTTGAGATCCACGAAGGCATCCGGCGCATTCGTCAACCCCGACAGCAGTACTTAAAACTCATAGTGCCTGAACGGTCACGAAAGGCCATCTACGGGATGTCTAACTCCCGGATCTCCGACTTGTGGTACCCTTGTGCGAAGATCGATCTAACAGCAGACACTCGCTCCCAGAGCTGGTCAAACAGATCATCGATTCGCGACAAAGGTAATTGATCTTCAACCTCCACGGGGAGATCAAAACAACACCTCGAACAATTAAGTCCAAATTCTGCTCCTCGAGCATGGCTGACGCTCATGATGACACTTACACGCTTGGTAAGCCGCTCAACCGCACTTAATCCACAAGACACGCAATAAGGGGTCGTCGGACCTCGACAATGCCTATGCGACGTCATCTATCCGATAGGGCGGTTGAGTCCCATCACGAACGCTAGCATCGCGTCTCCTTATTTGTGACCAATGTGGGGCAAAACGCGACAGTATCCACAATTGTGCTTCACATGCCGCCAGAGATAGGTCGCTCAACTATAACCATTGGAACTCCAGCATCCTGCACTCCATGGGCAGATTCATCATAGGGAGTCCACGCTCTCGACATCATCCAGTAGCACTCTCCCAGTGTGGCCTCTACCTGGTAGCCTCCCAAGCCCACTATCTCTGCCATATGGGAGCACCAACAAGCATAGTATCTGGGAGCACCTCACAGGGCTCTACCCTCAACCGGGCAGCTACAACGCACAATGATATATCGAAGCGACTCCAGATGCCACTATGGAACCCAGTCCACAAGCAATCGCCCACCAAGCTGCAATAGGATGCACCCAATCCCGATCGTACGCATCACCACTCGCTACAGCACCTTCCAAGTGAGAGGAAAAATCCATCATCTTATAGATGCTTCAATGGTATTCCTTGACTGGGAAAAGAACCTTGGCAGGGCACCATGAGGTCCCGATATAGGATATCCCGACAACCAAACAAGGAACACGGAGTACCCTAGCCCGGGTCTCAACGCTGACCCTGCAAGGCCCCTTATCCTAAGTAGGAAGACTGGAAGAAGACATCACCCCTTAATGAGCAATACGCCACACCCTCAAAACTTGAAACTGGCGCTGCACGTGAACTCAATGGTTACTAGCGATACCGATGCACGAGAAAGAAGCTCCATTATCGAGACGCAATCCATACCTTAGAAATTGTGACCAATTCATCACTATCATACTACTGGGCTGGAATCTCCTACCCAAGCCTTAATCCCACAACAAGGGATCCAACAACTGACCCTAACTAGTCGACCCAGTCGACAACTTAAGGGTGGGTCTAGGGGGTCACGTCCACGTCAACGGATGCGAGGAGGCATGTCAGCAACCTAAGATATACCTCTAACACAAGAGTACTCGGATGCAATCCTACGACTCATCATCTATACGACTAGACTTAGGCTCTGACAGGACCAGGCTCTGATACCAACTTTTGTCACGCCCCAGGGCGGCCGTCCCCGAGACGTGGCAATAATAAAATATCAGCTATCAATACCTGAGGTCAATAAAGACTCCAACAACAACACACGAGGTGGCAAAGCAAGGATAATGATAACTGACTGAAAAGCGAAAGCATAATATATAAACAATGTCTGTAAACCAAAAACATTATTACAGACTCGAATACACAATCACTGTCCTGTGAGAGCCAAGTCTAGACCAAAGAAAATACAACCTGTGCCACATGCACGATTTACAATACATACAATGACTCTAGGACTGCTGACAGCCTCGCACTCGCCACCCGCCGAAAGAACGCTCCACGCCCATAAGACCACGCCACAGGAAAGCTCCAACTCCACGCCCAACACTGCCCCTGAAAAGAAACAGTATGCGAGGGGTGAGCTACAAGCTCAGTGAGTGGCTGGAAACCAATCACCATACAACAGTTCAATACATAAGCACTTTCCTTTCAAGGAAAACATGGGTGGAAACCCATGGATAACAGGGTCACGCGACAGCGCGACCAACCTCACTCTCACCCTCACTCCCGGAGGGAGACTCTTGGGACTTTTGGGGAGAGACCATACCGTCGGTCGAAGAGACCCGGAATTACTGGTCTACACAACGCTACTGGATCATCTACATCTAGATAACTGCCCAACGATGTCCTTGAACATCGATTACGAGACCGGACCCAACAACTATGGGAACGGTCGAACAACGAATGGGTCACGCGGCGATGTGTCTTCGCCTCATCCTCACCCTCACCAATATCATTCGTTAACCCTCTCCCGGGTAGCCTCTACTTGGTATACTCCCACGACTAGTACGCTCCCGAATGCATTGGTGGTACCTACAGATGGAAGCCCTCTGTTAGGACAGCTACAACCCGGCCTCTTCAACTCACCGCTCTACACCCTTGGTCCACCGGTAGCCCTTTCCCCGGGTAGCCTCTACCTGGTATACTCCCATGGTCAGTACGTTCCCGAATGCATCGGTAGTACCTACAGATGGGAGCCCTCTGTCAGGACAGCTGTAATCCCGAGAAGTTCCTACATCGGATTCAACGAAGGGGAGAACGATCCCATGTTCGCAAAGCGAACCCAATGAAAAACAACTACTCTCGATAATCACATATCGAGATATCAAAACACAGGCATAACAACAATCTATGCAACACAACTCATATTAACCTTAAAATAATTAAAGTCCCTAAACGGGAGTAACTGTACAAGCTAGTGGGTCGTAACATCGCCGACCCACCTCACCCTCACCCTCACCCTTTAGGGGTGACATGGGCCTTTTGGGACAGACTAGGCTGCTCTTCACCCTTGGTCCACCAGTAGCCTCTCCTTCGCGTAGCCTCTACCTGGTATACTCCCACGATCAGCACCCTCTGAACGCATCGGAGGTACCTACAGATGGGAGCCCTCTATCAGGACAGCTTTCCAACGCCGGGGAGTCCCTACTCGGATCCAACGAAGGGGAGAAAACAGCCTACTCACACAGATACGATCCTCTTGGATCCGTCGACAACGATTTCTAACACTACTAATGTCATGAATTCTCAAGAATTCCTCCAGGGCGCATAACTAAGATGCGGGAAAACATATATTATAACAACAAGGTTATAATATTCTCTACGGCATGCTTATACCAATATAATCTCATTTTGATTTAAATAAATTAAGTTAAATGGGAAACATGCATAGATCAAGGCTTTTCAAGCATGGGACATGGTGTCTAGGCATGTATGGGCCTCTATACATGATACATGGATGTATATCCCTAGCATACAATGTCTAATATGGCATGGTTACATCATAGTAAAACATGCATTAACATAGTTTCTACATATTATAGCTAGGGGGGCCCTTCGATGCGCGACGCGCGTCTACGCGCATCGAGCGCACCCCAAGAGAGGGGGGGGATTGGAATCGAACCACTCACCTTACAACCCGGGACCTCGCGCATCCCATCTGACGAGATCTGCAAGGTAGGGGCATCAATTATGGTGAGTAAACTACACAAATATACATGAAATTTACTAGAAATACCAAATACTCGGACAAGCATGCATACGGACTCGCACGCATGCGAGCACGCACATACGCACGCGAGTCCGAGTGCCCCGACACCTACCTGAACCCTCGGGCAGCCACACGCATGGCCTCCCGCATGCGCACGCACGCACGCGCTCCAGCACCCATGGCGCACTGCCGCGCGCCCTCTCGCGCACTGCGCGCCCGTGCAGAACCCCGCACATGCCCCAGCACGCGCACGCACACGCGCGCGCGCACTGGCCCCCAGCCCCGCGCCCAGGCGCATGCCCAGGCGCACTGCCCCGCGCGCGCGCACGCTCGCGCGCGCCCGCGTGCACTCGCGCGCACGCCTCGCGCACCCCCGCTCGCGCAAGCGCCCTTCTGCGTGCGCGCCTGCGCGCGCCCAGCCTTCCTTTACCCCTTTTTAACCCTCCCCAACCCCTCACACACACTCTAACTCATATGCATAGCATGCATGAACACCCTAACCATCCCAACAACCCTAAAAATCAAAAAGAAGGGGAAGAGGACTTACCAAAAGAGGGAAAGGGAAAGGGAAAGGGGGAGATGCGGGGCTCTCGACGCGCCCACGGCCACCTCAACCACCACCACCTCTTCAGCCTCTCCTCAGCCTCCTTCTTGGCTGAAAATCAGGGGGGGAAGGGTCATGAAAAGGGAGCTTGAGAGAGGAGGATCTGTCACGCCCCAGGGCGGCCAACCCCGGGACGCGGCAAATGTATACATATCATATCAGAAACCTACACAGGAGGTCAACAATATATATCATACACAATAAACAGAATGACACACAATGACAAGAAGCTGACATGATATATACACCTAATGCGGAAGCAAAAGACTGAGTCTGTAAATAAAACATACTACAGACTCGATACACAATCATCTGTCCTGTGAGAGCCAATATATACAAATAACAACTGAATATATACAACACGTGCTCAGCACGGAAATCCAATACATACAGCCAAGGAAAGGGATGCTGATAGCCTCTGGTACTCGCGGACGTAGCGCTGCTCCGCTACTGAAGAAATCCCTCGGAAAGCTCCAACTGCTGCTCCGGCTCCAGCTCCAGCTCAGTGGCAACTGGGGAAAAAACATATGCGAGGGGTGAGCCACACGCTCAGTGAATGGCACAACCCATGCATCACAGACAATATTGACCACAACATATTAATCCAGCCATTCATCCCGCCTCAAAGGGGCAGGAACAACATAACCATTTATCCAATCCAGATCATACCCTCACCCTTACCCCTCAACAGGGGACTCAGGATTTTGGGACTAACTATCATCAATAAACAAGACCAGCGGGTCGCTTATCGCCGACCCACTACACCCTCACCCTCACCTTTCCAAAGGTGACATAGGATTTTGGGACTGATAAACATTCATAAACAAAACCAGTGGGTCGCTCATCGACAACCCACTACACCCTCACCCTCACCTTTCCAAAGGTGACATAGGATTTTGGGACTGACTAGGCTGTTGGTCGCCCTTGGTCCACCGATAGTCTCTCCTCACTCCGCGGTTGTTTGGCCACTCCCATGTTCAGCACAGTCCTTCATCAAACCAGGAGGCGCCTACTAGTGGGAGCCCTGCACGGGACAACCTGTCTAACGCCGAGGTAGTCTCTAAAGGATCCAACGCAGGGCAACAGAACAGCCTATCCATCGCATATGATCCACTCGGATCCGCTGACAGCACAAGTCTATCACTCTAATGTCTCGAATTCCTCAGAATTCCACCAGCGCGCATAACCAAGATGCGGGGAAACATATATTATAACCCCGAGGTTATAATATTCTCTATAGTGCCATGAATTCATCAGAATTCCCTCCAGGGCGCATATCCAAGATGCGGGGAACATACAGAATAATATGAGGAAAAGAGACCTGGGGAGGGTAACCTGGGGTCCCGATGTGGGACAACCCGCCAACCATGCAAGGAACACGGAGTACCCTAACACGGGTCTCACCGCTGTCCTCGCTAGGCCCCTCCCCTATAACATTCTCTAAGCATGCTATTAATTATACAAACCATATTATCATGGGCATGAATCTAACACACTAGTATTTAATTTAATTTAATAAATAAACTAGTAGGACGCATGCATAGGCCAAGGCTTCCTATCATGAAAACAGGAGGCATGATGCATGGCTCTTACACGTATCCTAAGGGTGTAAGTCCCTAACATACAGAGTCTAGGGTAGCATGCATTCTACATTTTCATCATGCTCACATGCAATACATGTTATTACAGGTTAATATAATCCATGTCGCCCCAGGAGAGGTCGGTATACGCCCAAGTGCGTATAACACCTCTCTACTGGGTTGGATTGTCCCACTCACCAGTATCTGGGTCGACGCGCGACCGTCCGTCTAGATCTGCAAGACAGACATTCACTGGTTAGTATTAATCCACAATTATCATTAAATACATACATAACCACCCCAAAACCCACAACAAGCATCCAACACCTCCCCAACAACTACCCGCGGCCTCGGCAACCACCCGCACGGCCCCCGGCAACCACCCGCACGGCCGGCCACCGCCCGCACGGCCACCCGACTGCCCGGACGCGCCGCCGCGGGCCCCGCACGCCTTGCGCCGGTCCGCGAGCACCCCGCGCGCCCCCGCACGCAGTGCCCCGCCTCACGCGCACCCCGCGCGCACCTCCGCCACCTTGCCGCACCTCGCGCACACCTCGCACGCACCTCGCACACCTTGCCGCACCTCGCGCGCACCTCGCACGCCTTGCCGCACCTCGCGCGCACCTCGCACGCACCTCGCACGCCTTGCCGCACCTCGCCGCGCTTCGCGCGCACCACCGCGGCCTCACCGCGCCCTCCGCGCACCGCCACGGCCTCGCCGCAGCCTCCGCGCACCGCCACGCACCTCCGCCAGCGCCTCGCGCTCAGCCTGCCGCGCCAGCGCCCTCCGCGCGCGCCCCGCGCTCAGCCTGCCGCGCCAGCGCCCTCCGCGCGCGCCCAGACCAGCCCCTGCCCGCCCAGGCCGACCAGCCCCTGCACCAGGCCCGCGCGCCCTCGCGCGCACGCCGCGCGCCCGCGCGCACCCGACCTGGCGCCGCCCGGGGCTGCTGCTGCTGCTGCTGCTCGGCCCGGACGATCTGCCGCTGCCCGAGCGCCACCACCACCTTCCAACCACCCCCGACCGCCCTCCGACGACCCCCACAGCCGCCGACCACCCCCAATCACAAAAACCCCACTCCTAGCATACATCTATGCAAGAAAAGTGAAGGAAAGGACCTTACCGAGGGGAGGAGGCGAAGTCCGGACGCTCTCCGCGCGCCGAAACCTTTCCCAAAGGCTCTCTTACGCCCCGATCTACCACGGCCTTCGAACCGGGCCAAAACAGAGGACAAAGAGAGGGGGACGGAGTGGCTAGAGTCGTCGGAACTCGGATTTGAAGACACCGGTGTGTAGATCGGGACCCGATCTACACTTCCCGTGCTTTGGGTTTTCGATTTCGAGGGGTCTAGGGGGCTTGAAAGGGTGAAAAACGAGAGAGAGGAGAGAGGGATCACGTCGGGAGAGACGATGAATAGTGCCTTTTTGTTTTATTTGATTTCCTTTTATTAACAAGTCACTTAAAAACCCGGATACGCCCCGGAACTGCGAAATTTTTGCAAACGATGCCAGAATTCGATGAAATTTTCGTGGGAGGTCAGAAATGGCACCAGGACACCAAATATGCAGTTAGATTTTCAATCGGAGTCCTCTAACTCGGACAATAGCTAACAGTCCAAAAATAAGCGGTTCCGATCGAAAAACCGGTAAAAACCGAAAACTGCCAGAACGCTCTAGCGGTTACCAACAGGTTAAAAGTGACACATATATAACAGGATCAACAACAACACATGAACAAACCCTTCTCTTCTTCCTTCACCTTCTCCTTTCTCTTCTCTTTGGGGAATAAACACAAACACTTGGGGGGCTTTGAAAGAGAGAAAGAGAGACAAGAAAAATGGACGTGGGATGTGGGAGAGAGAGGGAGAGAAGATATTTTGCCCAAATAAATATCTAGAGAGGGATGAAAATGACCATTTCATCCCTGACTTAGAAATTCTACGCATGCTTCACTAGAACAGCCATAACTTCTTCAATATAGCTCCGAATTGCACAATTCAAAGTCCGTTGGAAAGCCAAGACGATTATCTACAACTTTCATGTTTATGCCAAGATCAAATAATCTCTCCAGCTATTCCAAAATTAGAGCTAAACATAGAACAGAGCTGTTGCCAGAATTCTCATCCCCGGGGTATACTTGAAAAAATACCCATAACTTTTACTACATGAATCCAGTTGATCTAATTCCACTTTTGTACGAAAGCTAACTCAAAACTGGACATCTCATAATAAAATCATATTTAAACTACTTCATCTTGGATTTTAGCAAAATCAAATTCAAATACCAAATCGGGAATACATAACTTAGAAAAAATTTATGTAGCCAAATTTTCAATCAGAGCGCTCCAAATGACACAGGCATAACATAGCCCAGGTTGGCATGCTTATTCCAAGTGCTCGGCTGGTGCGGGGCGTTCAGAAGGTGCGGGACATGGACATGCAAGGTTGACGGTCAGATCTCAAAGATATTGATATGGATGAATTAATTATTTAGCTTTAATTAGTTTTCTTATTTGTAAACTTAATTAGTTTCCTTGTTTAGATTATTGATTGAAGGATAATCCCTAAATTGTAGGTTAATTAGTTTCCTTATTTGGATTTTTTGATTGAAGGAAAATCCTTGAATTGTAGGGAGTTGTTAGATGTTTGGCTATATAAGCCTTACGAAGGAATAAAGAAGGGTAGAGAATATTCCAAATTCCTTCTTGTTCTTCTCCTTCTTCTCTGAAATCTCTTTCGACCTTTTCTTCTTTTCTTATTATTTGGATCACAACTGTTTGATAGGTCCTTCCTATCAGGCGGGACTCGAAGCGACAGCGGGAGAGGACGAGGAGCATCATGTAGTGGTAGGTGAGGAAGGCGATGACAGCGATCATGAGGGATCTGTTATATATGTGTCACTTTTTAGCCTGCTGGTAACCGTTGGAGCATTTTTGGCAGTGTTAAAATTTTTTAGGGTTTTTCGATCGGAACCGCATAATTTCAGACTGTTAGCTATCGTCTGAGCTAGAGGACTCCGATTGAAAATCTAACTGCATATTTGGTGTCCTGGTGCCATTTTAAGCCACTCATGAAAATTTAATCGAATTCTGGCATCGTTTGTAAAAATTTCGTAGTTCCGGAACGTATCCGGGTTTTTAAGTCGCGCACTATAAATAAGTGGGATCTAAAATCCCGAGTTACTGTTCATCGTCTTCCCCAAACGCATTTTCTCTCTCCCCTCTCTCTTTTTCTCACTTTCAAGCCCCCTAGAGCCCTCAAAGCTTAAAACCTAAAGCACGGGAAGTGTAGATCGGGTCCCAATTCCGGTGTTTTCAAATCCCAATTCCGGCGAGTTTTGCCCGTCCATCCGCCCTCTCTTCGTCCCTGATTTGAGCCATCTCGGCGGTGGAGGTAGATCGGGGCGTATGAGAGCCTTTGAGAAAGTTTTCGGCGCGCGGAGAGCCACCGGACTTCCCCTCCTCCCCTTGGTAAGCCCCCTTTCCCTCTTTTTCTTGCATAGATGAATGCTAGGGGGGTGGTTTTGTGGTTGGGAGGCGGTTGGCGGCGGTGGATGGCCGTCAGAGGGCTGTGGGAGGCGGTCGGAGGCTGTGGTGGTGGTCGGAGGTGGGTGGTAGAGGAGCTCGGGCTCGGGCAGGATGGCAGGGCAGCAGCAGCAGGCGCAGCAGCCGCAGGCGCAGCAGGCAGGGCCGCTGGCAGGGCGCGCGCGTGCGTGCGCGCGGGCGTGCGCTCGGGCTGGCGCTGGGCGTGCCTGGTGCTGGGCGTGCAGGGCTAGTCGGGTGCTAGGCTGGTAGGGCTAGCTGGGTAGGCTGGGAGCAGGGCACCAGTTTGCTGGGCGCGCGAGCGCGTGCGCGCGGGCGCGCACGCGGGCGTGCGCTCGGGGGGTGCAGGGGGAGGCGTGCGGAGCAGGCTGCTGGGCTGTGCGCGCTGGCAGGCCGGGCGAGCTGGCTGGGCGCGCAGGCGAGCAGGGCAGGGGCGCTCGGGCATCAGGCGGGCAGTGCCCCGGGCGTGCAGGCGAGCGGTGCTCGGGCCACTCGGCGACGCGCGCAGGCAGGCAACGCGGGCAGCAGCGCGGGCAGGCTGGCAGGCGCGCTGAGCGCGTGCTGCCAGGCGCGCTGGGCGCGTGTTGCGCGGGCGTGCGCGTGGACGCTGGGTGAGGGTCCCGGGTGCTGGGCGCTGAGCGCTGGGCGCGGGTCGCGGGTGCCGGGTGCTGGGCGCTGGCGGGCGCAGTCGGGCGTGCAGTCGTGCGCGGGTGCGTGCGCACGGGTGCGCGGGTGCGCGCGAAGTGGGTGCACGGGTGCGCGCGGGTGCTGGCGCGCGCGGGGGTGCCAGCGGGGGTCTGCGCGGGTGCGCGCGGGCGCGCGCGCGGTAGGGCACCTGGGCACTTCGCCTGGGTGCTGGGCAGGGCGCCTGGGCATGCGCCTGGGCGCGGTGCTGGGGGCCAGTGCGCGCGGTGCTGGGGGCCAATGCGTGCGCGTGCTGGGGCGTGCGTGCAGTGCGCGCGGGGGCGCGCTGGGCTGGACGCACGGTGCGCGCGGGCGCGCGCGAGTGTGCGCGTGCGTGCGGCGGTGCGTCGGGGCGCGCGGGCCGGCGTGCGACAGTGCGCCGGTGGTGTCTGGGTATGCGGGCTGGGCTCTGCAGTGCGCCTTGGCGCGCGGGCCGAGGCTCGGCTGTGCGCTCGGGATGCTCGGATACACGTGCGTACGGGCCGTATGTACGTTTATCCGAGTGTTGGGTATTTTAGATGTATTTTTGGGTATTTTATGTATTGTTCTCACTATATTGAATGTCTGTCTTGCAGATCTAGACGGACGGTCGCGCGACGACCCAGATACCGGTGAGTGGGACAATCCAACCCAGTAGAGAGGGGTCATACGCATTTGGGCGTATACCGACCTCTCCTGGGGCGTCATGGATAAATATTAACCTGCAATGATATGTATATCATGCGAGCATGATTAAATTGTAGAATGCATGTTACCCTAGACTTTGCATGTTAGGGACTTGCACCCTTAGGATATGTGTATGAGCCATGCAGCATGTCCCCTGGTTCCATGTTAGGAAGCCCGGCCGATGCATGTGCCCTACTAGTTTATTTATTTGATTAAATGCTAGTATTTGTTTACAATGCATGTTATAGTGAATATTATAGGGGAGGGGCCTTGCGAGGACAGCGGTGAGACCCGGGTTAGGGTACACCGTGTTCCTTGTTTGGTTGTCGGGGTGTCCTATAACGGGAACTCACGCTGCCCTCCCGAGTTTCTTTCCCCAACGATATTCTACCCTGTTATAACCTTATGCATGTTCCCCGCATCGTAGTTATGCGCCCTGGTGGGTTCTGAGGAATTCAGAACATTAGTGTTGTTATAATGTGCCGTCTGCGGATCCAAATGGATCATATGCGATGGGTAGGCTGTTCTGTTCCCTTCGTTGGATCCGGTAGAGACTACCCCAGCGTTAGACAGGCCTTCCTGACAGAGGGCTCCCATCAGTAGGCACCTCCTGATTTAGGACGGACTGTGCTGAATGTGGGAGTAGACCAGGCGGCCTACGGAGTGGAGGAGAGACTATCGGTGGACCAAGGGTGACCAACAGCCTAGTCAGTCCCAAAATCCTATGTCACCCATTGAAGGGTGAGGGTGAGGGTGTAGTGGGTTGGCGATGAACGACCCACTGGAGTTGTGATTGGATGCTTGTAAGTCCCAAAATCCTATGTCACCCATTGAAGGGTGAGGGTGAGGGTGTAGCGGGTTGGCGGAAGCGACCCGTTGGTTTTTGGTGCAGTTAGTCCCAATATCCTATGTCACCCATTGAAGGGTGAGGGTGAGGGTGTGGCGGGTTGGCGGAAGCGACCCGCTGGTTATGTGTAGCCAGTCCCAATATCCTTTGTCACCCATTGAAGGGTGAGGGTGAGGGTGTAGTGGGTTGGCGATTGAGCAACCCACGGCTTTGAGTTGTGCTATCGTTTGTGGATTAAGTAATATGAATTGTGGATAATAAGGATAGCTGGTTGTGGTCAATATTGTATGTGATGCATGGGTTGTGCCGTTCACTGAGCGTGTGGCTCACCCCTCGCATAATCTTTTCTCTTCAGTGTCATCTGAGTCAGATCCAGAGGAGGAGCTCCCCGAGGGACTTCATCAGTAGCGGAGTAGCGCCACGTCCCACGAGTTTCTGAGACTATCAGCATCCCTTGTACCAGTATGTATTATTTTCCGTGCTTGGGCACGCGTTTGTGTTGTATTTGGACATCTTTGTATGTATATTGGCTCTCACAGGACATGTGATTATGTATGGAGTCTGTAGTGTGTTTTGATTACAGATTCAGTCTTTAGTTATCCGCATTTGGTGTATATATCATGTCAGCCCTGCTTTGTTGTCTGTATGTCATTCTAGTAGCTTGTGTATGATATTATTGACCTCCTGTGTAGATTCTGATATTTTATATACACTTGCCGCGTCTCGGGGACGCCCGGGGCGTGACAGGATCCTTCGATCATGAGGGATCCTTCGGAGCGCATGAAGGTGTGATGGAGGCTGAGGAAGCCAACGTCGACGATGGAGATAAAGACGGTGGCGAAGGTCTTCGGGTTGGAGGAGAGAGGGATTTCTGAAAGGGTGGAAATGAGTGATTAGAGTTATTCGCAGCGGCGATCGATGGGAGAGACGGACAGATTAGAGCAAGGGATAGACAGAGAACATGATTAGGGTTTTCAGCCACGCCCACAGCCCCACTCCCCCACATTTACAGTTTACTGTTGTACTAAATGAGCAATCAGCCCATATAATATGTTGTCATTAGTTGCATATGATTTCGGCGAGGGCTTATAACTGTCACTGTTTTGTGACGGCTTTAAGCCGTCGCCAAAAGGAAAGGCAGTCCGTCGCCTTTGGTCTGTTTTCTTGTTGTGGATGATTTGGTTAGTTATTTTAGTGGCTCTTTCTTTTTTTTAGTATACACTTTACTTTAAACTTTAAGCTTTATCAATGATGCATAACCATACCAGAATTAAATTGTATCCATTCATGTTTTTTTATGCAAAACATCTATATATTGGTCTTTTAAAGTTCAATTTATTTGATATTAGATTGTTAGATGTTTATAGTTTTCAATAAAAAAAATTGTTACTAATGAAAGAAATTATATTCAAAATATAATAAACAACACGTGCGCATACACATGACTAGTAACACAATAATATATAACATCCAATATGTACATAACATCCAATATACATAACATTTAATATAACATTCAATATATACATCAAATATAGCATCCAATATATTACACTATAATATATATAACATCCGATATATAAAACGATAAACCTTCGATCTCTCTGTTTTTTTGGATCCTCTGTCGAGATACAATCAAAACAAAGATTTATCACCACCCGATTTTTCATTAATCAAGTCTCTCACATAATACATTATACATAAAGGGTATGTTTAAGTCCCTGTACACTATATGATTTAGTGATCGATCTCTTATTTCTTCATATTATAATTTAAGCCCATAGATTTAAATGGTATGTTTTTTATTAATCCCTGGGAGAGACCTATTATTAAATTATTTGATTTTCTTTTTAGTCCCTTCAAGGAACTAAAATGAAACATATCTTTTAAATCTGCGGACTTAAATTGTAATATGAAGAAGTGATGGTTCGATCACTAAATCATATAGTTTGTGAGGACTTAAAAATAAAAAAAACTTAACAATAAAATAGAACAATCAGAACAAAATAAATCATGTTGCGAATATTGTGGATTACCACCACCACCGCAACTCTTACCACTTTCTCCATAACCCCCTCTCTTCACTTCCCTAACCCCCCACCTCTTTAACACCCCATTATGTACCTCCACCTCTTATTACTTGTAACTTCCAACCATTGAGTTTTCTCCATGGACCCTATAAATTGAGAGGTTTGTAATGTATTCCATAACCAACCAACAAATAGAAGAATAAGAAATCTTTCTCTACTTCTTTTCTCTTTATGCTTATGTGCTTTGTTTATGTATACTTGTGTATATGTATTCTACTTAGTTTATAAGATGTTATCAGCACGAGAAGCTCTTTGTTAAAAGAGATCAAAGGTTTGTATTTGGTGGGTTCATAAAATTATATATTTTCTTTTAAAATAAAAAGGATTCCCAAATATTTATAATTTTGGTAAGTTTATGATGTTCAAATCATCATGATTTATCTTATCTTAGATTTTGTATACAACATGGTAGACAATTTTATGATTTTCTTTTTGATAAAGAAAAATGGGTTTTCTTACTCCATGCTAAATAATTAAATATACCCATGCGTCATATTCTTTTATAGGTTTGTTTTAAGAATGCATTTCTTTATGCATTTTCTATAGCATAGTATTAAAAAAAATGTTTCGGCCATGTAATGTCATCTTGGTGATTATGCGCTTGGATCTATGATTTATAATCAAACCCAATAATTCATGCATTTTATTATAGAGTTGTCGTTTCATATATGCATGTGTTTTATTTTTATCTTTAGTGCATGCATAAATTCAAAATGTATGCATGAATTGAATATGATCTTCTAGGATGCAAATTTCGGGATAACCATCTATTTCATTGGTTTTATAATTAAATAAAGAGGAGGTTCTAATTGGCATCCATGATATTTAAGGCTTTTATTTTGGATTGATTTTTTTGGATTCAGGAAATTATATGTCCTGAAGGACTATGATTATATTGTATTCTTGAAGGATTATGCAAAATTTTATTTTATCTCTGAAGGACTGTACAAAAATTATGATTACATGAATTCTTGAAGAATCATGCAAAATTTTATTTTATTTTAGGGTTTTTTAGTTTTCAGTTCTTGTAAACATACCTATTTAGGGATCGATCCATCACTTTTTCATATTTTAGTTTTAGTCCTTAGATTTAAAGGATATGTTCTTTTTTAGTCCCTCCAACTAAATAATTGAGGGATAGGTCCCTCTCAAAGACTAAAAAAGAACATATCCTTTAAATCTGGGGATTAAAATCAAAATATGAAGAATTGAGGGATCGATCACTAAATCTTATGGTTTATGGAGACTTAAAAATAAAAATCCCTTTATTTTATCCCCGAATGAATATACAAAAATTATTACATGGATCCATGGAGGATCACCTAAAAGATATGATTAAAAGTGTCCATAAAGGATTACATAAATAATTTTATTATCCCTGAAAGATTATATAAAATTAATGGCTACTTGGGTCCTGTATGACTGTACAAATTACAAAAATTTATGGGTCCTTGAATGATCATATAAAAAAAAAAAGTGGCTACATGTATCCCGGTAGGAACATGTAAAAAGTGTGGTTAATTTTCACCATTATAATGAGAGGATTTAAAGATAAATACCTCGTTGATAATGGTCCATCGACCATTATGCCTCAAATATGCTTTAGTAGTAGCAATATCGAGGGCAATATTTTTATTATTATCAATTTTTATGTCTTTTCATTGTTGAACAATGAGCTTCAATAATAATAATAAAAATCCTGAAACCCAATATACTGACTCTAACATCTTTGCCTGAAGCAAATGAATTTATTTTATTTTAAGGTATGAACATGATCATGTTCAAGGGATAAATCATGGTTAATATAATCATAACAATTGTAGAGATGACAAATTATTGGAAATCACCAGAAGTGGAATGCTATTGAATGAAAGCAAGGGAAAGTTTGCATAACAAATCCCTACAATGCAAAGGAAAATTATTGTCATCTATATGGTATTTGAGAAATAATTTTGGTCACGTAGCTGAAGTATGTCCAAATTTTTAAATTGGTTACGTACCTGAAGTACGCTTAAACACTTTATCTGTCATGTACATGATATACGATTAAACATTTGTCGATTTTATTTGTATGTCTTTATTTTTCTTTGTTATATGAAATGCAATTTACATTTCTAGATTTATCTTATTCTTCTCACATCTTTCGTAGAATAAAGTATGAAAATTTTAATATTATATCTTGAATATTACAAAATTGTTTGAAAGCTCTAGAAGAGCAAACATCATATGATCATGGATTACATAATGATGCTTCAAACAATTAAAAAGTCAATTGCATACCCATTAAAGAACCAGAAGATTCTTTCATCTGATTATAGTTATTATTTTTTTTGGTTTCTCATTTTAATGAGAAAATATTTCCGCCGTTAGGGGGAGGAAAGAACGTATTTGAAGTACAATCTGTTCCTGAAGAACGACGAGAATTATTGTAGAATACATCCACTTTGTCTCATCTAGACTCACGTACCGCTCAACGTGAAAATCAAATTCCTAATGCATGCCGGAAGCGTGACAGACCTATAGGTTCAAAAGATTCAGCTCCCCAGAAGTGGAGATCAAATGAAAAATCATACCCTAATAATGCTCCAGAAGAAGTTATACATAATGCTCTAGAAGAGATTATAAACAATAGATCCACTTTCTCTAAAACTCTAGAAGAATATAATGTCCCTGAAGAGAAATGAGTCACAGAAGTGACTACACAAACTCTTGAAGAGGAAAAGATACCTAATAATATTGAGATCTCTATATTTTATATGCATATAAGAGAAATGTGGAATCGCAAATAAATGATCATCGATTACATATTTATCATACGAAGTAGCTACTGAAATTTCAAAGGGCGATGATTACAATGAACCACACAACATAAATAAATGTCGACAAAGAAATAATTTTCCAAAGTGGACAGGTGCTATTCAAGCATAATTGGGTTTTTTTTTTTGAAAAATGTGATGTATTCGAACCTATAATACATATCCCAAAAGATGTTAACCTTGAAGGTTACAAATGGGTGTTTGTAAGAAACTGAAATGAGAAAATAAAATTGCTAGATATAAGACACGTCTTGTGGCACAAGGTTTTCTGCAAAAACCTGGGATTTGGCTATGAAGAAACATACTCATCAGTCATAGATACAATAACGTTCCATTACCCATAAAATCTCAAAGTTCTGGAAAACTCAATATCAGACTAATGGACGAAGTAACAGCTTATCTATATGGGAATTTACATTAATCCCTGAAGGATATAAATTGCCTAAAACAAAATCAAAGAGTATGTACTCAATAAAGCTACGACATTCATTGTACAACCTAACGCAGTAGGTACAACCGTCTTAGTGAATACTTGATAAAAGAAGGATACGAAAACAATTCAATTTGCCCGTGTGTCCTTATAAATATATCTTTTAAGGGATTTGCTATTTTGACAGTTTATGTTGATAACATAAATTCAATTGGGACTCTTGAAGAGCTCAACAAAACTGCAGAATATCTTATGAATGAATTGGAAGTGAAAGACCTCGCGAAAACTAAATATTGTCTCGGCCTGCAAATCGAGCAAAACCCAAGTGAGATATTTGTCCATCAAACAACATATATTGGTTTATTCTACTCAAAGAATTCCACTAATGGTTTTTTATTGAAAGAATATTATGTGCAGATTCAAGATATTTTTCAGATCCTCACAAATAGGCTATGTATCTACGTGTGATGGTACAATGATATCTTGGAGTTTTATTTTACAGGTTTTTGGTGGCCACATCTTCTAATCATTATGAAGCTTGTGAATGTGAAATAGATGTTCTACATATTTAGTGGAAGGGCAACCACGCCAATTTGTTCACTAAAGCATGCCACGTCAACATTCAAAAAGATGGTGTACAACATCAGATGCAACGTATTTATAACCAATCTATTTGACCTAAGAATAAGGCTTCAGATCCGGACGGATTTCCAAGTGAATTTTATCAGAATTTTTGGTATCTCATTAAAGAGGATATTTATCAAGCTGTGAATCATTTTCATCGTACCTCTAAAATGCCAATTACTTGGGGTTCAACCAATATTGCACTCATCCCGAAAGTGGAGAACCCAAAAACATTCAAGGAGTACAGGCCTATTAGTGTCTATGATACTAAATATAAAATTATCTCCAAACTCCTTATGAATCGTCTGAAAAGAGTTCTCCCTTACTTGGTTGGAACTGAACAGGGAGCTTTCGTACTTCATAGATCAATTCATGCTAATTTACTCCTTTTCCAAGATATTATGCACTCATTGAGAGTTCGGAGGGGGCGACATGCATTGGTGGCTGCAAAGATAGACTTGGCAGCGGCTTATGACTCAGTTGAATGGGCTGGTTTGTTCCATATCCTCGAGGGATTCGGTTTCCCTGATCTATGGATTAAATGGATAAGATGTTGTGTGTCAAAAGTTCGTATGGCTATCCTTGTGAATGGTACACCTACAGACTGGTTCAGTATGGGTAGGGGCCTCCGTCAGGGAGATCCTCTCTCTCCATACTTGTTTGTTCTTGTTGCGGAGGTTATTTCAGGATTGTTGAGAAAAGCTCAACAAGAGGGACAGTTGTGGGGATATCAACCCGATGTACGCCTCAATGGACAACTATTCCCACCAGGGCTTACTCATGTAATGTATGCTGACGATTTATTGATTGTAGTGCTGCTACTCCGATGCAATGTAAAGTGATTAAAATGGTAATGGAGGAAGTTAGAGAACTGACAGGTTTAACTGTAAATTGGGAGAAAAGTTCTCTAAAGTTCTCCCCATCAGTTCATCCGCGGCTTGTGTGATATTGAGTCGAATTCTCTGTGTTAAGGCCAATTCAACTTCTTGGAAATATTAGGATTGTTGATTGGAGGTCCGAATCTTATGCGGCAACGTCGGATGGCTGTACAAGATGTGGTTTCAAGGAAATTACAAGACTGGAAAGCTCACTTTATCTCTATGGCAGGAAGGAGAGTGCTCATTCAAGCTGTGGTGAATGCTATTCCACAACATTATATACTCTTTGCTGCCATGCCCATTTCAGCAATAATGGACGTAGAGAAGAGTGCTCCATCATTTCTTTGGAATGGTACACTGGGACAACCTAAAATCCATACTATTAGTTGGGATGTTGTGACACAATCTAAGGCTGAGGGGGGCTTGGGCTTGCACAAATTATGTTTAATGCGGGAGGCCATGTTGGGAATCCTTGCATTTAAATTTCTTATTAATTTTCTCTCATCTTCCCCTTTTTTGCCTTGAAATATAAATGGCGAGGAAACCCTTGGGACATTGAGGAATCCAAAAATGCTTCACTGGTTTGAAAATAATTAGTCCCTTTTTAAGACGAATTCCTGGAGACCTATCCGATATTGATTTATTACGAGATCCTTGGCTTACCCCTATTCCTTTCTCTCGGATTCCAACTATAATAAATATGGAATGGGCTAGTCTTGATTTCAGATTATCGCAGGTAATTGACAGACAGGCTGGAAGGTTGATACTCTTCGTCTGCTGCTGCCACAATTTTGGGTCGACTTTATTATTGGAACTGATCCCCCAAAATGTTCGTCAACTGGGAAATCTAGTTGGTGTTGGGAAGGATCAATTTCAGAGGTTCCGAGAGTTCGAGATATTTATCAACTGCTTAGACCGGAGAGGCTAAACTCTCAAACCAACACATGGAAAATTATATGGTCTCTTCCTATTTTTCCAAGGGTTAAAACTTTTTTATGGAAATTATGTTGGGAACAGGTTACCAACCAAGGAATACTTGGACTCGATTGGTATGAATATGGACACACGGTGTGCATTTTGCTCGGCATACCCAGAGTCTACATACCACTTGTTCTCTCGCTGCTATATTGGTGCTGAATGTTGGCGACTAATTCCTTCCAGATTGCAACCACCACATTGCATTTGGAGTGCAAAATCATGGTTGGAGGCTTTCTCTGATAAGGTGTGGCAACATAGTAGGTACTCTGTAAGTCGGAAAATTATGTTGGCTTTTATGCTTTGGCATATTTGGACAAGTAGGAATGAGTGGTTCTTTACACAAAAATCTATTCAGCCTTGTATAATTGTGTCAAAAGCATTAGTACATGTACGGGAGTGCTTGGAGAAGTTGGTAACAGGAACAGATGATAAAATCCTTTTAGTAGACACATATTTAAAGTCTCAAGAGCCCTCATTGTCGAGAGTTCTATTGCAATTGACAGGGGATCACACAGAAATTCTGGTTATTACAGATGGAAGTGTAAATTTGCAGGGTTATGGGGCTGGTGCTGCTTTTTTGTTAGTTCAGCCTATTCCCTTTAAAATTTTAGGAGCGGGATATGCGGGTTGGCCATGGGCTTCCATTTCAAATGGAGGCTGAAGCGATCAAAATGGGAGTTAAAGCAGCCCGGGATGTTGGAGCAAAATGACTACGGGTCTGCTCAGATTGCTTACCAGTTATTCAGATGCTTCAATCGGGTGGCTTAGGCCCTCCACAAATCCTTGATATTGTCCAGGACATATATCAAATTGCTAATAATGCAGATATAGCATTTTGCAAGGTTCCTCGAGACATGGTTTGTGCACCGGAGAAGTTGGCGCGCTATGCTTGTGGAAGGCTGGAGTCAAAATGAACTCAGCAGTTGCAGGATCCAGTTATAAGAAGGAAAATTAGACGGTGATATATAGTGTTCATGACTATGTAAACTTTGTACAAAGTTCTATATTGGCGACAACGGCTCCTTTTGTGTCTAATTTTGTTGAAATATAGAATTCCTGACACAGGCCACCTTACCAAAAAAAATGTATGATTTTCAAAGAAAACATGTCAATCAGCCTTTCAACCAGTTGGCCCTCTCACTGGCCCTTATATATCGTTTATTAGTGACAATGATTAGAAGTTTTCGTCAAAGGGTGGTGAGACATGCGTGCATGTTTTCGTCTTGGTGCAACAAAATTCACACACAAAAAGGGAATCAAGAATTCAAGATGAATCCTCCTCTTCCATTGGACAATTAAATGTTTATAGGTAGTTGATCCACTCTACAATTCTACATTGGGTGTTTTCAGTGAGTCGATCTAGACCTATGTGTCACAACCACAATGGATCTCTTGTCAGTCATTAAGAATATGTTAAGTATAGGTGGCAAAGCCACAAATAGGGAGGGTGCATCTCAACAAACTCACTTAAGCGAGTGGTGATGCAAAAATCATGCATGTTTTTTAAGGGATATATTTATGCCATTTATGTGATAGTGTAATTTCGTTCAAACATGATCTTTCTATATCATTCACACACAAGATCAAATACCATTCATTAACAACCATGACTGTAAGCATTGGGGAACCCATTGTGTGGATAATCTTTTACTTTTAATGGATCAATTAGTTGGGTGACCAGTCTTGACATAGAAATGATCTTATTTCCCATCTATGCGTTGCAAATGCAACTGTTAGGAATCAATGTGATTTTATTTTGGTAGGCAAATATATTTATTTTCTAGTTAATCGTTCTTTTATCAATATAATAAGACTCGTATTTTTTAATGAAAAGTGGTACATCTAACAAATTATCAAGAGGTGATGTGATTGCAATTATTTTGAATTGATTCGATTAAAAAACAATGTCAACTATTTTTCATATAAGCTTAATTAGTTAAAAAGAAACAATTTTTTTTTCTTTGAACTTACTATTAAAAAAAACCATCTTTTTTTATAGTCCTCGAATGTGCTTTGAGTCTTATGCGTGGTTGTCGAACTCTTTAATTTATGGCTCATGCAATTTTACTCTTTTGATACTCGTATGATTTGATTTTTATTTAGGTTTTTTTATTTTTTAATCCCTATAGACTATATGATATAGTGATCGATCCTCACTTTTTTATATTTCAGTTTTAATTCCTAGTTTAAAAAGTATGTTTCTTATTAGTCGCTATGAGGGACCTATCACTAAATTATTTAGTTTTATTTTTAGTTCTTATGAGAGACTAAAATAAATATATCCATCAATTTTAGGGACTTAAACTGAAATATGAAGGAGTGAGATATTGAACACTTTTTTATATTTTAATTTTAATCTCTAGTTTAAAAAGTATGTTTCTTATTAGTCCCTACGAGGGACCTATCACTAAATTATTTAGTTTTATTTTTAGTTCTTATGAGAGACTAAAATAAATATATCCATCAATTTTAGGGACTTAAACTGAAATATGAAGGAGTGAGATATTGAACACTAAATAACATAGTTTATGGGGACTTAAAAATAAAAAAATATTTTTATTAAAATGTATATATCATATAACTAATTAAACATATACATCCATTTAAAGCATATTATATACATGCTCCAATGAATACATCCAGTGCACAAAAAATTCATCTTACAAAAATTCATTTAATAAAAATAATCCCATTACAAATTGTGCATAATAGCGCACAAACATACATAAAATGTTTCACTTTTCATAAATCCCACCTTGTTTTTTAGATCGAAATAACAATTTGGATGGAAGGTTAAAAATCTCTCCAACAGTAGCCACATTTCTTAAATTATTTTCGGAATTGTGGGACCACATTACATTTTATTCCATTTGTTTATTAAATATATAATTTTGACATTAGAAGGGGTTGGGGGACAAGATATTTGTTGTGAAAGAAAAAAGACATTGATGTAAATAAAATTATATGTACTTTTTACAAGTCAACCAAACACACACAGCGGCAGTTTTATTTATTTATTTACTTTACATTATTATTTATTTAACATATCTTTTTTATTTTTTTTATGGTGCATATCTTCAATTTGACTTTGATGCCTGTAGCGATGCCCGGCCTAATGTGAAATATTTAGTAGTGCAACTCCTATAGGTTTGGGTTTTAGTGTTTGAGTTCAATATGAACTTCAGTAACCTGAATTCTTTCAATCCGAAATTTGGATTGGGTTGGGGTTGAGAGTGAAGATAATCCAAACCAACCCAAATCCAAAGTTTCCATATCTAAGTAAAATATTTTAAGTAAAATTATAATTTTTTATTTTGTACGATAAAATTTAAATTGTACAATTTATTATTTTCTAGAATATTTTACATCTATAGTTTACATATCTTTAATTTCTAACTAAAAATGTTCTTCATTTTCATCTTTTTTTTATTTTTGTTATAAGAAGAATTAACTCTTGTAAAATTTTAATTGTTTAAAATAATACATTTTACAACTTAAACCCAAACCCGAACAAAACCCGATGGGTTGTGTTAACCTTCTCAAACCCGAGGGTCAGGTTGAGTTTGGGTTAGCTTTCTCCAATCTCGTGTCAGGTTAAGATTGAGCTCCAATCTAACCTAACTCGCTCGAGTTGTACCTTTAAAAATATTGTGTTAAAAATTGTTGTACCAGGCATATTTGTTCTGAATCGAACCACTAGAAAAGCCTGATTTTTTCAAAATTTGATTAATTTGGTGTTTAATTTGATTTTGAACCAGTGACAAAAATAAATCATCATATACTATTATTTTAAAAATGATTGATCATATTATTTTTGGTTCTCATCGTTTTTGATCATCAAAGTATTCTTAGTTATAGTTATTGGATTTTTTTTATCTTTTTCGTATTATTATTCTGTAATAAATGTGACATATCTTTATTTTATCGTCTTCATGAAAATACATCAAATATACTAATAATCATCTAACACTGTTTTTAAGTGTGACAATAGATTAAATACAATGATAATTTATGTTGTGCGGATTTTCAATTGATGTAATTTTTATTATCTGAATCACTAAAAAATAATTCAAGACTCATCAAAAAAATTGTGTGCGTTTGTGTGTGTGACTTTTTTGTTATATTTGTTCTCCTCCTAATTTATACAATTTTATAAAATGTAGACTCAATTAGTTTCGCAATAAAAATATACCTATGACTGGATTTATGATTGATATCGTAATCGACTTGTGCACATATATTCAAATTCCAAGGGTAATAACTTTTGGTATTCGTGTGCAATACAAGGTATTCATACAAGAATAATCAGATTCTTTTTATTTTCTTTTGTTTGAAATTGATTTTGCAATTTTGTAAAAGCAATATTGCCCTAAGTTATAATCTAAACAATAAATGGTCATGTTTGTTTGTTATTTATGGGTTTGAGAAGCATGTAATTTCATAAAAATGAAACACATAGTTCAATAATTATAAATGCCCCCTAAGTAAAATAAAAAAATCAGTCTGGCCGAAGACAGTTGATCACCTCTTCTGCAATTGTGCTGTGACATGAGTTTTTTGGACCAATATCGACCAACAAATAGGGATGAAGACCACCTTCCAGTCCTTGGAAGAGCTGTGGATCGCGGGGAAAAAAATGAAGAAAGCAGGGGACATCAGTCTAGCCGCGGTGATCTCACAGGCAATCGTACCAGTGAGAGCATGGACTATATGGAGAACGAGGAACGCGGTTGTCTTCATTGGAGCGAGGGTGTATCAAGAGAACATGTGGGAAATGTTCCAAGCTTGTATAAGAGATTGGGGACGATACATCGCAAAATCTAACCAGGGTTTGGGCAACTTCAGTGGCCTAGTTTCGTTTGTTTACTTGTAGGATTCTTATCCCCTTTATCTTTTTTTTTACATATAAGTCTATTCTCCTTCCTTTTCAGAATTCGTAATTCGAATTCAGTAATAAAATCGGATAGTAAACATCTACCGAGTACCTTCTTTCAAAATAAAATAAAATAAAAAAAAACTAGCTTCAACTAAGAAAACATGTATATCTCTATGTCAACTTGTATACACAGATTGCATATAATAAACGTCAAAGAAAAATTCATGCATTTTCATGTGATCCACGTACATTGATGCTTGAGTCAATGAGAGACTTTGGTAGTTTGATGTGATTTATTTAATAATAATTGTGGATTAATATTCTACACCCATGTGAGTTAATTTTAAAGATTACTCAAAGAGACAAACTTTGTATTTTTTTTTTTTTTTTAAAGAGAACGATAGACTTTCACCTTTCAATTAATAAAGGGGCCAACCCAAAATAGCATAAAAGAAAAACAATCTTCCTAGAAGAAAGATCAAGTAGACAAATTTTAACATGGACAACCTTTTTTTCTAAATATTTCTTTTTTTTAGTTTGGCTTTCATTTGAAGAATCGTTATGAGATGATTTTTTAAGAACGATCCAATCTTTAAATATAATAAGCGAATAATATAGAAGATTTAAATTATGCCATCTGATAAACTCTGTTTGGGGTGAGGAATCAAGGCCGAATGAATGGAAAAGGCTTTAAAAAATAATTTGTTTAAGAAAAGTAATATAAGTCTTGATAGTAATTTCAAGTGGATAACATATCTTATACATGTTTCATACATTTCGAAAAATATTAAAGACAATAATGATAACAAAACAAGAAAAAAATGTAACCAAATAATTTCTGTCCTAATAGCTATATATCCTGAGTAAACTTACGTCGCACCCATGGAGGGGGGGGATTAATGAATTAGGAATAACATTTCATGTGATAGACATCTATTTATATCTGTATCATGAAAATAAAAGTGGATAGTTATACCTGACTAAATTGGGCGCGTCTATCCCCACCAAGCGTTTTTCTTACCCCACCAATCAAAAAAAAAAAAAAAAAAATCGGTGTTTGCCTCTTCCCACCAATCGAGGTCAACCGAACTTGGTTGCCATTTCAGGTTTTGGGCGACCAGACTTGATCGTCATTTCAGGTTTTAGGCGACCGAACTTAGTCGCCATTTCAGGTTTTGGGCGACCGTAATTGGTCGAACAGGGTTCAAAACTATATCTACCTATTTTTTGTAAACAAATAACTTTTTGGGTTTATCCATCATAGTCTACATTTATTCTTTTATTCAAACAACAGCTAAGGGGCCGAAAAAAATGTAAGTAGGTATACTTTCAATTAATTCAAATTTTTATAGAAAAATATCTTATTAGACAAATATATATCATTTTTAAGTTTCCTTTGAAAACAAAAAAAAACCTATAAGTTGATCCAAACACATTATATATTTGGCTTTTGAAAATTAGTCCGTCACTTATGTAAAAAAAAATTGTTCTTATATTCTACATTTAAGAATAATAATTGATTCTTCTTACATTACAACTCAGACTTGGAATATATATGAAGGATTCAAGGAAGATATACATCATGGGATTATGTTTCCAAGAAAAAAATTTATAAACTTTATTACAAATCCTGTTCGACCAAGTTCGGTCGTCCGAAACTTGAAATGACGACCAAGTCCGGTCGCCCAAAATCAGAAATAGCGACCAAGTCCGGTCGTCCAAAACCTGAAGTGGCAACCAAATCTGGTCGACCTGGCTGGATCGGTGGGAAAAGATAAAACACCGATTTTTTTTTCCCGATTGGTGGGGTAAGAAAATTGCTTAGTGGGGATAGCCGTGCCTGACTAAATTAGTATAAACATCCACAATATTTTCAGAAAAAATAAAAAGATAAAATGAATTATCTGCATCACTGAATTAAATATTATTTTTCACCTATTCCCGTGCATTTTCAAAGGCAAACAATTGATATAAGAGCACAAATATTTATTTAAAAAATTATAAATTTTATCCAATCTCCAATTGAAAAGTGACACGCATACATAAAATCCACAAAACCTATTGATAAAAACAAAACGGAGAGAATCACCCCCGAAAAACCCAAAAAAAAAAAAAAAGTACCCCAAAATATATCCAACCCAACCACCCATCCTAAATAAGGGAAAATTCAGGTTTCACTTTTTATAATTTTTATTACATTGAATAAAAAAAACCCACAAATTATCACATAAGGACTCTTTACAGGTCAACCACCCATTTTAAATAAGAGGTACAGGGAGAGAGAGGAGAACCAGATTTCCCGGGTTTTCTTTGCCATTCCAAAAAAATTAAAAATAACAATTTTTAAAAAAAAAAAAAAAAAAAAACATCTCTAAAGATAAACAAATGAAACAAAAAAAAAAACAGCAAAACAAACCTCTCACATTAACTTATAATATCTCCTCCTCCCCCACATTGCCTCTCCTTTTGTTCCTCAAAAACATGCGCACCACCACCCATTAAAACAAATAACCAATTCAGAGACATTTGAATTTTCAATCACTTTCTCTCTGAATCCAAACCATTGTTGAAGGCTTGGGTGTGCTCCGTTTTCATCCAATTATCAATGGGTCGGATTCAATCCGGCTCCAATAGCTAGTTCTTTGCCTTTGTGTCGCTTCTTTCGATCCAAGAACAACAAGAATTACAGATGTTTGAGATCCCGACGGGGCGACAGGCCCAGAGCTTGATATTGGATAGCATCAATGGATCATCATCTCCGGTGGTCGACGATAAGATGCTGTCGAGGAGCCATGGCGCGAGGTCCTCTGATCGCCAACTGGAGGGACAGCATATCGGGTGGGCTCTTGGTCGGAATAATCAGGCTCCCAGGTCTCGCCTCAGCAAGGATGGTGGAGGCTCCGGCGGTGGTGGCAAAGATAGACCTGCTTCAGGTAGTGTTTGTTTCATTGGAAAATTAAAATTCAATGCTTTGCACATTATGAAATATAACCCAATATATGTTTGTTTTGGCTTTCCTGGCTAATCTGATTTTCCTTTTTTTCAGATGTGGAGATGATGAAGGAGAGGTTTGCAAAACTGCTTTTGGGTGAGGATATGTCAGGTGGGGGGAAGGGTGTTTCATCAGCTTTGGCTTTGTCAAATGCAATTACCAATCTTGCAGGTAACACTTTTTTATCTCTTTCATCAATTCAATAGTGTTTGGAAATACGTTTGGACGATTCTACTTTTGCATAAAGAATCATGTTTAACCCAAACATGTTCCTAAGCGGCCTAGAGGTTGTTTTAGATACCGTTTAGAAACGGGTTTGGTTAGCTTTATTGAGATTATTCTTTTGTAAGAAACATAAACCAAACTCGTTTCCAAACATCCCCAATGATTATTGCTTTTGAATAAAACGGAAAACAACTTTCAGTTTTTTTTATATAAAAAAAAAAAAAGGCGTTTCATGGAGAGTTGTTTGCAAAAGTTTAAAAACTCTTTTTCAAACTTATGAATTCATAGAATCACAGCCTTTTTTACAATTGGAGTTTGTTATTTTTAAAGGCAGAGAATGAATCATAGATACAACTAAAAAAATATTCATGGAATCACAGCCTTTTTACAATGTTTGACATTTGTTGTATTGTTGGTTTTTTATCTCCTTAACAGTATTGTAGCTTTTGTTGTTCAGAGAATTAGTGGTTAATGAAAGGAAAAAAACAAAAAACAAACAAAAACAAATCTGTAGATGATTTTCAAATTGGCAAAAATTTATAACTACCATTTGAATCTTGATTTCAGCTTCTGTTTTTGGGGAGCAATGGCGGTTGGAACCCATGTCCCCAGAGAGGAAGGCAAGGTGGAGGAAAGAGATCGATTGGCTTCTATCAGTCACTGATCACATTGTCGAATTTGTTCCTTCCCAACAGAAATCAAAGGATGGAACAAACATGGAGGTAATGATTCAATCCTATCAGTGTTTTGATATTAAGACCTGAATTAACTTACATTTTTTTATTTCTATTATATACAGATAATGGTGACTCGCCAACGGACAGACCTTCACATGAACATCCCTGCATTGCGCAAGCTCGATGCAATGCTCATTGTAAGACAAAAAGTCATTTCACCTAACTTTCATAATTCATTTATAATAATTCAATGTGTTCATGTTTTATCCAAAACAGGACTACCTCGACAACTTCAAGGACCAAAATGAGTTCTGGTATGTCTCCAGAGACGCGGATGAATCAGAAAAAGGAGGGACGCCGAGACAAGGAGACAAGTGGTGGCTTCCCACGGCGAAGGTCCCCCCAAATGGCCTCTCAGAGGTTTCAAGGAAATGGTTGCAATTCCAAAAGGAGTCTGTCAACCAAGTGCTTAAGGCTGCTATGGCCATCAATGCCCAGGTTCTATCAGAAATGGATATCCCAGATGCTTATATGGAATCCCTACCCAAGGTAGAGTTAGAAAGAGAGTGATAGATTTTAATGGAAGATTCAAAATTTACTCAACGGATTCATATTTGACATTCAAGTTCCGAAATACAAGAAAGCCAATCTATGTGATTTTTTTATGCTTGAAAGGCATTTCAGTTAAAACACCATTACAACTCATAATACAAAAGGGCGCGCTGATACACCCAGTTAGTTTGGCAGTCATTCTTACAGTCCTAACTGAAATCTCTAATCATGTATATACTCACCTGGGTATATACTCGATTTTTGGGAAAATGTAATAAGATATGCATTCAATTCATTCGAGTATCTTCTTCAATTTTTTGTAAAGGCATGTACTTCACTAGATAAGTATATACCTTCTAATTCAAAATGTGTTGTGATTGCAAAAGTGATTGCAGGAATGACTGCCCCTAAAAAATTTGATACAAAAGTATCTCATCATTTCATTCTATAATTGAGCTTGAGGTATCCAATTGTGTACATGATTGAATTTACAAGGCTCTTATGAACTACTTCTATTTCCAGAATGGAAGGGTAAGCCTTGGTGACTCGCTGTACAAGAGCATAACCGGGGATAACTTCGACCCCGAGCAATTCCTATCAACTCTAGACCTGTCAACCGAACACAAGATTCTGGACTTCAAGAACCGGATAGAGGCTTGTGCCGTCATATGGAAGAGGAAGGCCACTTCCAAGGATGGCAAGTCTTCTTGGGGATCTGCTGTAAGCCTCGAAAAGAGGGAGATGTTTGAAGAAAGATCAGAGACTATTCTAGTCCTCCTCAAGCACAGGTTCCCCGGCATTCCTCAATCAACCCTCGACATCAGTAAAATCCAATACAACAAGGTAAGCAATAAAAATCGTTCGATGTATACATCAATTTTTTCACTACCTAGACGGTTAAGACTTCTCAGTGGATTTTGTTTTTGTTTTTTTCGGGCAGGATGTGGGGCAGTCCATACTAGAAAGCTATTCAAGGATACTCGAGAGTTTGGCATTCACTGTCATGTCGAGGATAGAGGATGTTCTCTACGCAGATTCACTCACCCAGAATCCTTCACTAGCAGAATCAAACAAGCAACCTCCAATGATGGATACCGAGTTGGTTCCAAACCATAAAGAAGAGATTGAGAAGTTAAACTCTATGGAACCTCCAGTATCTATGACGCTTTCAGATTTCATGGGATGGCATTTGGACCAAGACAGTGATCAGAAGAAGGACTCGGGAAACTTGGATGATTACTTGGGCACGGATAATGAGAAGTTCATGAGTAAGCCTCCTAACATAGTGACCAACAAGAAGGTCTCATATATAGAGAAGCTTGAGAACCTGGGTGGGTTGAGAAGCCCAACAGCCCGTCATTGAAAATCAGAATGCAAAAAAAAAGAAACTAATGAAGAGAGAACATGAATTCAAATGTAAATACTTCAGATCCATAAAGAGACAAGCATGATTTTGGTCTTATATGTTGTGTCTTCTGCATTTTGGTTCTACCTTTCCATTTGTAATTTATAGAGGGTCTTTCAAGGCTTTGTAGTAACTGGTATCTTCTGTTGATGTTGGATTCTGACTTTCACATTCATCTCTTAATGATACTATGCACGGACTATCTTAACATGTCAGGGAAGTTGATGCAGCCCAAACCTGATGCAGATTCATTAATGGAGGCGTAGAAGCATCTGATGAACCTCAGAAGTGGAGCCAACTGACCAGAAATCATGGCGGACATGGATGGTTTGATAGGCTGTATTTGTCAGCTATAGCATCCGGATGACTAATACAATAGGCCAGACCTTTTGGATGCCACTCAGAGTTGCAAATTGCTTTTCGGGCCGAGTGCTGACTCATTGACTCCGAAGGGCACAACTAAGTGACAGAGGCATGACGTGTGTTACATCATGCCACATCAATGCCATTATAATTGTGGGGTGTACCTAGGAGCTGAGACTTCTCAAGTGAATCTCTGAAACCCTAGGCTATGGGATTTTTAAGTTTTGTCCATAAATCCAAAAAGGAAGCTTATGACTCATTAGGAGTTCTATGGAGCTTGTATCAAGTCTTCATTATGTAATCCTAGATTAGTTGCAACTTGCAAACTCACTTCCCTTGTCAGCCATAGGAGACTAGGAAATGTAATCCTGGAGAGCTTACATCCATTGTACATAAAATGATTTCCTTCCATGACTACATAAAATGGTGATATGTGCACTAA
This sequence comes from Acorus gramineus, assembly GCA_030737835.1. Classification (NCBI taxonomy): domain Eukaryota; kingdom Viridiplantae; phylum Streptophyta; class Magnoliopsida; order Acorales; family Acoraceae; genus Acorus; species Acorus gramineus. Next base: position 12,764,777 of record CM060854.1, on the reverse strand, counting down.
TCAAAGCCATTGTATTATAATTAAAATGAGACGTAATCATCCACACATTGAATCCAACAGGGATTACAATCAACATGGACAATCAAAGTAAATGCAGTTCCAAATGTATAACATACAAGAGATGACATAAAATCACTTTAAGCACTACTTACATGCCAATGACTACACAAGGGGTGGGGACATTTATATCTTGTCACGCGGCCCAAGCTTTGGTGGAAGCTGAGGGCCCTTCTTGATGGGGAGAACATCTCCGGTTGCAGAGGAGCTGACATAGGCGAGGGTTGAGCCACCACCCAGTATCAAGAACTTGAGTAGTAGGCCTCTCTTGGTGAATGGAGCTGCAAATGTCTCAAAGAACTTGCTCTGCATTACGCCCAAAGTTCCCCACCAACACAGAACATGAATATCAGTAAGCATAGAAGCAAATGAAAGCAGAGGATTTCATAGCACAGCATCACATGCATACAAAGGATTCAGATAACCTCTAATGCGAATTATATTAAAAAAAAAATAAAATTAAACAGCACCTTAGCAAGGCGCAAGGCCGCAAGCTGCTTCCAAAATAATTTGAAAAAACACACATATTATAATCATGCAATAGTAGATATCGGTTTATGGCCTGCATACACAAGGATTGCTTTGTGGGATTAAGTTAGCTTTTGGAAACGCGTTTGAACGCGCTTTTGCTTTTTAAAATAGCGAAAAGCGCAAACATGTTTCCAAATGTCTTCACAAAAGGAAACTTAATTTAAAAAGCTTTTAGTACAAAAAGTATGCTTTCTAAAAAGCACATAAAGTGAGCTTCCCAGGAATCGATTTTATTTAAACTACTTTATTCAAAATCATACTTTTCAAACATGTTTCCAAAGGCAGCCTAAAAAGAAATGGAGAGTTTTTATATTTTTTGAAGTCTCTACATCCAAAATCGAATGTTTTAAACATCATACCATTCAGTGAACCAAAAAAACGATTGGATAAAGGGGTTATAATTTCAACCGTCGTGTTAACCAGGATTGTGACATAATGAATATATTAATTATTGTTATTAACTAAAAATTTTGCAAAACAAATAAAAACTTTAGAATTTTCTTTTACAATTATATCTCTTATCTTTTAATATTCTTTATAAGTCTATATAACATCGCAATAGCATGTGATGGTATGATTTAATTATGTGAAATTTTATTAAACTCAATATTTTAAGAAACAAGAAATTACAACTTAAATGAATAAAACCATAAGAATTATATATTTAAAACGTTTTTTCTTTTTGGGTTTTGTGAAAGTAGAATGAGGGTAAGAACAGAAGCCCTAAGGCCCCTTTGATTTTTTATGTTATTTTTTTATATAGTTTAAGAATTATCTTGTTCAAGCAACATGTAGCTCATTCTCAAAACAGTCGGTTGAACCTGGTGGATGGACCGGTTTTTAAAATTTAAGTGGTAATTGTACACTATCAGTTTTTTTTTTTTTTGAGAAAAAAATACACTACCAGGTTTTGAGAGTGACTAGGACCGGAATCCAGGCAGATGTATGATTCAACCAGTTGAACCAGCCGGTCCGGACAAGTTTTAAAATTAATATCAAGATTTGTTTAATGGACGGACAATATGGTTTGTTATAATAAAAAAAAATACTGATACAAGTGTATTTTATGCTAAAATGGTCTCCTTTTCAAATACACAAACTCTATAAGTAATGATTCTTTCCAAAAAAAAAGTATTAAAATGTTAGGGGTAACCAATCCTCTATAGTCACTTTTTACAATCTCAACAAATTTCAAAATTTTTATGCACGATATTTATCTAATGAAATACATATTTTCACAACAAAAAATGAAGCTCATACTCAAATAATTTAATTACTCACCTAACCTACCATATAATCAAACAGAAAAAATCATATACTCATTAAAACTACAGGAATGACTGCGTATATCAGTGCCTTTTATGGAGTTACTCATTTACACTTGCATCACTAATTCCTTAATTTGGGTACCCAAAACTACCCCTAAAAAACCCAAAAAAAAAAAAGGGTGTCGTTACACACAATCCATTTTCTAGCTCCAATTTTAGTCTCGTATACTTAGTTAAAGTCATATACTTACATTAACGAAGTATATACTTCAATTAAAAAAAATTACATTTTCTCTAAATGTATCCATGCAATTCGAGTATATGCTTCATTTTTCATAAAAGCATTGACTACTATTTTATAAAAAATCAAAACATGTATTGACCAAAAAAAAAATCACAAAAACTACAGAAACAAAAACAAGAAAAACTAAAAAAAAAAAAAATGAGAACCTGAAGGGGGTTGTAAGGGGAGGGCGCATCAGAGCCGTACAAATCCCACTGACCAGTCGTGTTAGGGATGTCGTCCAGGTCGAAGTACACGCTCTTGTCCCCGTATTTCGCCACCACAGCTCCTCCTCCACCCGACCTTCGACAACAAAGCCATCCAAACAGCTCTCGGTATAACATTATACAAGAATAACGAATAACACACACACACTCTCTCTCTCTCTCTCACCTGACTCTGGGGCTCCGGAGAGAGGAAGGCCTGACGGAGAGGTTGGTCCCCTTCAGAGAGCTCCGGCCGAGTCCCTTGACGGTCGCCGGTTGTACGGTCATAACCGTCGCCATTGACGCCATCGGTTCTTTTGAAACACTCACTGTGAAACTGTGACTGATGGACTTTTTTGTTTTTATTTTGGGTGGATTTTTTTAGATCGGTTGGCTGAGGACGTGCCACGTGGCATACTGGGTTTTGGATTGTTGATGGCCACTGATGGGGTGACACGTGGTTGATGACTGGATAAGCCTATCCTTTCTCGTGGTCTTCCATGGAAGTTGGTGTTTTTCTTTTATTTTAAATTAAAAAATTATATAAAAGAGAGGTTGAATATATATAGTTGAGATTATGGTGTGAAGACACAATGAAATAATTAAATAATAATAATAATCGGACCGAAACTCAATCCACATCCAACTTTCAAACAAAGACCATGTCCCATAATTGGAATTGGTTCGCATTGGATTCCTATTTGATTTAAATAAGAGTTGGGTTCAAAGTTAAGCTCCATTCTATATACTTCAAAGAACTTCAAACTTGATAACAATAGTAACAGAAAATAATCATTTCAAAAAACCCATCGAGGGGGTGATCGGATAGAACAGAAAAATGAAACCATGTTAGTGTGATAAATATTAGGACAAAAATAATTGGTTACCTCAATATTTCATTTCACTTGAAATTGTCTAGATTTGATGGAACCATTAAATTTACCACTCACCTCATCAGGATTGGAAAGAAGTAATCAGATCCCTCAACTCAAATCCAATCCAAATCGGATTCCAATTTGCTCGATTCGGGTTAGGTTCGCCCACTGAAAACCCGCTCAACAGTTGGGTTGGATCAAGCTCAACCCGTCCAATTGCACCTCTAATGCCTGGGGAGACAATGGCAGTGCAAGCACCAATCCAATACCACTTCAACTTAACTCACCAAAAAGAGGTGCTCATTTGACAACCATCAAAAGTATTCAAAAGGTATGCAATAGCACAAAAAAGAAAAGCAAACTAGAAGGCCTATTCATCAAACAAAATTTCCCCATTAAAACCCTCCAGAAAATCAGTACAGAATAACCGACCAAGAACAGACATTGTTGATGTCGATGGAAAGATTTACTCCACTTTTACTCCGTCCAACTCACCAATTATCTCTTCAAACTGACACAACAAAAGGGACAGAAATAATTCAGGCCATAGGGAATTAAAATGAGTTGCTCATGTGTAGCAACAGAAATACACATTTAGTACGAACCTTCAATGTCTGGAGCATGAAATAATCACCGTATCGCTTAATTGGTTTCGTGTCCATGACATGTACGATATCCTTCAATCAAGAATATATACCCAAAAAAATACACTGGATCAGTCCAAGGGCCTTCAGAAAAAAACATACAAGATATAGGCAAATAGTATTGTTTCATCATATGAAAAGGCATTATCCATTGATATGCCCATATATCACTAAGTGGCAACAAGACCATATTAACACTCCATTAAACTTTGGATGAGATCAGAGATGAGTGATTAGTTACAATGTTTTTTTAAAAACAATATGCAACCAATAAATGGCCTGATTATAATAATCGATCCGAAAGGGACTCGCTGTATTACTCTCAAACAAAGCTACTTTATTAAATAAAATGGGGCTTTTTGCATGTATACCATCTAAAAATATATTAATTGTTTTTATACCACTCCAAATAACCTATTTATTTTTATACCATTGAAATATGTAAAAATTATGCATATTTATTATCCTAGTTAACTTCCATCCAAATTTCTATTAAAACAGTTAAAGTCATGCATAAATGACCAAATTACCTTTATTTTTTTATTTTGCATATTTTACCTTACCAAATATAATATTTGTAAAAATAAAAATATTAATTTTAACATAAAAATGATAAATTTCATCTAAATTCAAACATAAAAATTAAACACACAAACTATTTATTATCTAAGACATAGTATTTAGTAATACTAACTTTTATAGAAATGAAATAAAATTATTTTGAGAATAATTAATCATGTATATTACAAAATGACAAATTTAAAAAAAATAAACTTAAATCTTGATTGAAACAAAAGGAAAGAAGGGATAAAGTTGAATAGTTCATAGTTGATTTGGAAAGAACAAAAGATTAATTAGGTTATTATGTTTAATTATTTACATTATGACAAATATTTTTTTTTGTGGGTATTATGACAAATATTATGTTGAGTTTAATTATGTCATTTTTACTTCTTGGTTAAGATCTAACTATGGTTAAGTTTCATTTTGGCTAAAAAGGATAAAAGAGAGGCACATTTTTTTATTAAAAAAAATTCTAATGGTATAAAAATAAATAACAAATTTTTTTATGGTATACACACAAAAAACCCAATAAAATGAGAAAAAACAGAAACAACAGATTTATTATTAAGCTATTAGAGTCCAACAATATGTCAGCCCAACCTGTAATTTTCAATTCAAGATGAACAGAGATGTACCTCATTGATGTAAAAGTCCACATCCGCATTAGAGATTATTTTCCCAGAACTATTAACTGCATGCATCTTATGCTTGTAAGTCATCAAGATGACCCTGAAGGAACACAACAGCAGCAGCATCAAATGAGGGGCAAGTCTACATGGAAAATTAAATCGCATTTTAAATGGTGGAACATCAACCTCAGTGTGGATTCATCAACTTCCATATAAGTTGCGAGCTTCCCAAGAGAAATGGTCGAGTACAGTTTGAGGTAATTGCGAACACCTGATAATAACTGTTGTTGCTTCACTTCATGAAGGAAGAGCTTCAGCTGAAGTCTATAGGCGTCCTGAGCATATAAAGTCCACAGATATATATTGGCTCAGGAAACATTGACAAAGGTAGGAGTGCTTTATTTCACTCCCAGAGGTGTCCCATATCAACATGAACAAAAGACACCAAGCAAAAACAAAGCATCTACCATACTTTAAATAAATAAATATATAAAAACCTACCTGGTTGTAATTTACTATGGGTTCTTCATATATTGGGGCAGATGGTGTAATAAATTTTGGGCAGGCATAAGAGAAGAGCTCATCATAAAGAGCAAAAGCCTCATCATCATACCTCTGCATCCTTGACATCTTCTCACCATATTTCTCTCTCAGTTGAGTGTTGACATTCTCTTCAACAAGTTTGACTTGGGGACACAATGAGAGACAAATAGCCAGTAGTGCATACATCTGTTCATTTTTCTTCAAGATCTGGTCAAACTGTGGAGATTTCTGATGATACTGCTTGGTTTTCAAAATATACAGAAGAACTTTATTGAACTCGCTGATTGCCTCCGTATACCTGTATGGAAGATACTTATCAACCACAGCGAAAATGAATTCAAAATGCAGTCAGAGAAGATAACGAGCATGAAAGACAATATATTACACATCTATAAGAAAACCCGTATAAGGTGCTGGCATAGTGGCATGATGTAACTCAAGTATTCAGAACAAATTTGAGGTAAGTTGATAAACTGGATATAAATTGGGGAGAAACAAAAGGAATAAAGGCAGGAGCTTAAAATTTGAAAAGAAGGGACTGGGAACCACTGGTGGATCGATACTCAAAGAAGCTTCCTAGTGCACTTGAGTATTGGGGGACGTGAGGCCCACTTGAAGGCGGTTCTCACTAGCTCCCCGACAGTTGTAAATTTTCAAAATCCCAATCAATTGCCACAATCTTTCACAGGACATATTAACCGTCCATGTTTTTCATATTGATTTGCTACTCTTTCTAAACTCGGCTATACCATCCCAAAAGTAACATATAACTTCTTGAAAAGGATGGGAAATTAATAATTACATTCTTATAGAATGTCCAAACAAACCAGAAACAGGCATAACAATTAAAAAAATGGACCAGTTTGCATTCAACATAGACAAGTGATTATCATTGAAAATTTGACTTTACCTTCGCAACATTAAATTTGCAAATCCATAATGATAGATGGTTGTGATGTAGCTTCCAATTATGATAGTGTAAAGGCCCTGCTGACTGATATCAATGGGGGCTAAACACTTGAGACCAGTTTGATAATCACCCAGAAGACAATGCACACGGAGCAAACCCACCATGCTGTAATAACCTAACACTTTCAAAACATTGCTTCCACCATTGTAGTCATAGCCATCATTTGCTGTAAACTGTTCCAGACCTTCTTTCTCCCTTTCCAGAATCTGGATGATCTGGGACTTCTCCATAAGGGCTTGCAGGTAGTTAAGCACACCATAAACATTCCATGCCTACCAAAAAGAACACAGAGAAAAGGAGATACTATGATTAATTTAGACCCTATATGATCGTTGATATGATAGCATATGTAATTATAATGGAAATGCCATTCCACAAGAACCATTGTGCTTTAACAAATACATGCGCCATTGTGCTCCCAGCAAATGCATGGATCAACTTTTGTACCCCAGGATGGAGTTTTGTGGTACAATGCCTATTGTTTCTTTTTAAGAAAAAAAGAATTGCAGTACTTTGATTCAATTACTGTGAGCATTTGGGAATCTGTGACATTGGTCAAAATGCATGCAAAAATAGCCCATGAAGTGTACTAACATAAATGTGTCATCATCCAATAAAACAACCTTACAGTTTCCATATGGTGGGGATGAAAAAAATAATTAGAAGTAGACAGAAGCTTCAAACCCTCAAGCATTACATATAAAATAATGATATGTACTATATCCCCATTTTGGTTCGGTCATGCATCTCAAAAACCAATACATAAAAATAAAATCAGTCCCAACCACATATCATAAGAGATTAGAAACATCAACTGGGCAAAGAAACAAAAACCCCTGCTGTTTTGTTGATGTGCTACAATAAAATCAGTGGTTTTAAATTTCATTGGACTTAGATGTCCCAGTGATCCAACGGTCCATACACTTGCTCGATGGGCTCCCGCGATTGATACAACGTGTGCATTGTGTGGTCAGGAGATGGAGATGGTGGATCACCTCTTTGTGGGGTGCCCCATTGTCCGGTAGGTGTGGAGGTGGTTGAGTTTATGAGGATTACTTTTGATGATGTGGAAGGATGTGGGAGGCGGGTAGGAGATTGCGGACACCTGGTGATCGGTCTTTGCGAGCTAAGATTCCCAATCCTATATCTCGGCAGTCTTTAGAGGCCAAGCTGCTTATGCCGAAAAAAAATTGAGAGATGGTAATTTGTTTCATTTAGGAATGGGGAAAATTTTGTGGAGGGGCACAGTCAATGAGGGTGTTGGGGGGAGAGGTGATGATCTCGTGATCTCTTTCGGAAGGGGTCGGGAGGGAGGAGTTCGTCTTACTGTTTCATGCATAGAGCTCTCTTCTACCATTGTCACATTAAACGCAGGGTCTCTTCTCCTCGCGTTCCCTTTGCTTGGGGGTCCTTGTGTTATTTATCTTTAATTGTATCTTCTCTTTGGGCTTTGGCCTTTTATTAGTACAAAGGTGATAGCCTACCATTACCATAAAAAAAAATCCCTACTTAGATCTCCCAACAGTCCAACAGTCCAATTGATAATTCCTTTGTTATTCCTTTGCAAAAAGGAAAATATTAAGGACAAAAAAGTCATTCCTGCAATCAATTTTGCAGTCCCAATATATTTGTAATTTTTTTGGTAGGCATATATCTGTCTAAAAAATGAAAATATCTCACAAAATATGAATTATATACAAGAATGAATATACTCGATTCGGTTAGGAATTATGATCACAGGCATGATTGCAAGAATATCTGAGTGTCTAGGCGCCCTTTACAAAAACACTCATCTTAAACAAAAATTTCACATATAAAAAAGTTAACTAACCAAAACAAAACAAAAAGACACCTAAACACAAAACCTAACTCAAACAACCATAAACCCAGCAAAAATCCAATTCAACAGATATACCTGATCGTACTGCCTGAGCAGCTGCATCTCCTCCTCACTCTTGTTCTTCAGCTTCGCCCGATACTGGCAATGACTCTGAAACTGGTACACGAACTCATCCACCATGTCCCACAACCACTGATTGGGCAACTGCATGTTCACCACCCCATGAAGCACCACCCCAAACAGACTACAATAGTTGTCCCAAGACTCGGCCCTCTGACGCGGGCCGGGGTTCCCCCTCGCGTAGAGGTGGCGGAACCACATCTCCTTGTAGAGGAGGCAGAAGACGTGGTCGTTATCGACGTAGGGGGCGACGGCCTCCGTCGACGGCCAGGGGGACTCCTTGAACATCCGTTCGGAGAGCCTCTGGAAGGAGCCCTCGTACATCTGGTGGATCTCGTACACGTTCTTCTCGCGGATGTGGCGGTAGAGGTGGACGACGAAGGTCTTCACGGCGTCCGGGACGAAGTCCGGATCGTAGAGGGACTGGGAGCCGCCGCCGCCCTGGTTTTGGTAGTCGGAGACGGAGGTCGTCATCGAACGCTCGTCGTAGTCGTAGCTCGCCATGGATGGAGGGATCTTTTTGGGGGAAATTAGGGTTTTTAGAAAGAGAGGAGAAGAGCAGGTTAGGGTTTCTGATCGAAGGAGAGTAGAGAGAGAGAGAGAGAGAGATCGGGTTGTTATGGACTTGGCGGTTACATGGGATGTGTGGGGGTTCGGGCCGGTCCATGGACCCAAGCGGGCTGAATTGGGCCACTACTTCCATCTTCCACTCGTTACACAGTCCATTTTTCTATAATTTGACCTCTGTTACAGTATTATCCATGCATCATAATTTTTTCACATTTATTACAAATAGACTCGTAAAATTCATTGTAATATGTGTTTTATTTTATAAAAATGTATACATCATTTAATAAGGTATATTAATTTTAAAAAATTTAACACATGTCTAGACTGAAATTGAGGATTAAAAA
>CM060854.1:12724081-12745333 GCA_030737835.1 Acorus gramineus | reverse complement strand
CGCGCACCGCGCGTCCAGCCCTGCGCCTACCCGCACGTACTGCCCCTGCGCAGCCCTCCGCGCGCACGCCCGCGCGTACGTGCGTACACCCCCAGCACGCCCGACTGCACGCGCCTGCACTGCCTGCGCGCGCAGACTAGCGCGCACGCGCGCGGATGAGCCCGCACGCGCGCCCGAGCCAACCCCACCACCTCTCTCAGCCCTCCCACACCCCAAACACTCATGCACACCTTGCACAACCAAAAACACATCCTAAACATGCATCTAAACAAGAAATAGGGGGGAGGAAAGCTTACCCAAAGAGAGGAAGGGAAGGGGAGGAACTCGGGTGCTCTTCGCGCACCGAAACACCACCACCAAGCCTCTTCTCAGCCCTAGCAAGGCTGAAAAACAGAGGAGAAAGGGAGCTAAGAGAGGAGGAAAAACAAAGGGGAATGGAAATCCAAGACCATGGAAAGATAGATCGGGTCCTCACCTTCCTTTTCTCCTTCTAGGGCTTTTCAATCCAACACCTTCTACTAGGTCAAAAGGTGGATTTAAAGAGAAGGGAGAGAGAGATTGAGAGATGGAGAAGAAGATGAATAGGGAGGAATACTATTGGTGGGCGTGGACTTAAAGGGGCCACACACACACTCACTTACACTCACACACTCACACACACACCGCTTAGGGTTAATTAGGTTTAGTTTAGGTGAACTTTGACCCTAGTCAACACAACCACACTAGCAAACAAAACCAATTGACCAAGTCAAGGGTCAAACTTGACTTGGTCAAAGTCCTCTTTGACTTGGTCAAGTCTCCCAATGACTTTTCGCTTGGTCAAAACCCGGATACGATTCAGAACTGTGAAATTCTGAAACGTTACCGGAATTCGATGAAATTTTCGTGAGTGGCTTGAAATGGCACCAGGACACATAATGTGCAGTTAGATTTTCAATCGGAGTTCTCAAGCTCATGATGATAGCCAAAAGTCCAAAATTTTTGCAGTTCCGATCGAAAAAAAAAAAGTTGAAAAACTGCTAGAATGCCCAATGGTGACCAGAAGGATAAAAGTGACACATATATAACACATCATCTATACGACTAGACTTAGGCTCTGACAGGATCAGGCTCTGATACCAACTTTTGTCACAGCCGAGGGTGGCCGCCCCGAAACGTGGCAATAATGAAGTATCAGCTATCAATACCTGAGGTCAATAAAGACTCCAACAACAACACACAAGGTGGCAAAGCAAGATAATGATAACTGAGTGAAAATGGAAGCATAATATATAACAATGTCTGTAAACCAAAAACATTATTACAGACTCGAATACACAATCACTGTCCTGTGAGAGCCAAGTCTAGTCCAAATAAAATACAACCTGTGCCACATGCACGATTTACAATACATAAAATGACTCTAGGACTGCTGACAGCCTCGCACTCACCACCCGCCGGAAGAACGCTCCACGCCCATAAGACCACGCCACAGGAAGCTCCAGCTCCACGCCCAACACTGCCCCTGAAAAGAAACAGTATGCGAGGGGTGAGCTACAAGCTCAGTGAGTGGCTGGAAACCAATCACCATACAACAGTTCAATACTAAACAATTTCCTTTCAAGGAAAACATGGGTGGAAACCCATGGATAACATGGTCACGCGGCAGCGTGACCACCTCACCCTCACCCTCACTCCCGGAGGAAGACTCTTGGGACTTTTGGGGAGAGACCATACCGTTGGTCGAAGAGACGCGGAATTACTGGTCCACACAACACTACTGAATCACCAACCTCACCCTCACTCCCGGAGGGAGACTCTTGGTTCTTGGGGAGAGACCATACCGTTGGTCGACGAGACCCGGAATTACTGGTCTACACAACACTACTGGATCATCTACATCGAGATAACTGCCCAACGATGTCTTTGAACATCGATACGCAACCGGACCAAACAACTATGGGAACGGACAAACCACGAATGGGTCACGCGGCGACGTGTCTTCACCTCATCCTCACCCTCATTAGACTCCTCTACACCCTTGGTCCACCGGTAGCCCTTTCCCCGGGTAGTCACTACCTGGTATTCTCCCACGATCAGTACGCTTCCGAACGCCTCGGTGGTACATACGGATGGGAGCCCTCTTTCAGGACAGTTTTCGAACGACGGGAAGTTCCTACATCGGATCCAACGAAGGGGAGAACGATTCCACGCTCGCAATATCATTCGTTAGCCCTCTCCCGGGTAGCCTCTACCTGGTATACCCCCACGATCAGTACATCTTTCCGCATGCATCGATAGTACCTACAGGTGGGGGCCCTCTGTCAGGACAGCTACAACCTGGGCCGCTTCAACACAGATGACATTGGGAGGAAACACTCCATGTTCGCAAAGCGAACCCAATGGAAAAACAACTACTCTCAATAGTCACATATCGATGATAGCGAACACTATTGTACTCCCACACGGTTGCGTCGCTCGGACACAAGGGGGGTAGCCTCTGCTCTCACGTAGAAATAATCCCAATGCACATAACCCAACATGAGGTTCATATACACGCCTAGCACGGGTAGGCTAGCTTAATGCCTCAACTACGGCTTAACAAAACCGATAAGATAATGAATTCTCCTGAATTCCAAACGAGTGCATCGCTCGGATGCACGGGGCGATTACATCGCTAGCGCTCTAACTAATAAGGTACAATCCGACAGCGGGTCATACCCACGTCTATTTCAGATAGGCCTTTCCGTTTTTAACATGCGCATATAAATATATCCAGGAGAATGATATCTAGCTATGTGCATGAACCATATGCACAATCATCTAATAATTGACCATAAGGGTGACCCTAACAAGGATTTACATCATAAACAACAAATTATACAACATGCATACAGTATGGCCCACTTAAACATGCATACGTGGCCATTAATCATATAAGCACACAAGGCATAACTTAAGCATGCGTTGGATATCACCAACTTAAAAGAAAGGGTCAAGCGCGATCTCGCGCACTAACAGGTGCATGCCAATATTCCAAACGAACCTGAGTCGAGTAGGAAATCGCATCTACTTACTCAGTTCGTTCAGAGGGAGAGGGCGAGAGAGATCATCATCTCATGAAGCTGGTCATAGCTTTGCCCCATTAGCATGGGCGCAACAACTAACCACTCCCTCGAGTCTTATCAGAGGGAATATTAGGCAGGTGCCCGTTATTAACCCAGACTTACTCATGCTGGATATTCCAATTAATATGGTGGGAGTAGTACTACAATACTACCTAAGGCATGCCTATTCTATACATCTATGCACATTACAGAAATACATGCCCATACTAGAGGGGCGCATGCAATACAATCATTCACACATGGATACAATACATGTATATAAGCCTAGCATGCAAGATATCTAACATATTATAGATTAAGCATGGCCATACTACTTATCTACACAAGTAGTATAGCTAGGATGCCCCATCGATGCGCGACGCACGACTACGCGCGTCGAGCGCATCTAGGGGGGGGATTGGATCAAACCACTCACCGCAACCCGGTCGTCACGCATCGCGAGGCAGCAGCGAGCAGGGCAAGCGGGGCAGCACGCATGCAGAGGGAGGCACGCACACGCGGGGCAGCACTCGGGTTGCACAGGCAGGGCAAGGCGCGCTGGGCACAGTCGCAGGGAACGTCGCAGGACGCACTGGGCACAGTCGCTGGGCGCGCTGGGCACAGTCGCAGGGAACGTCGCAGGACGCATTGGGCACAGGCACAGGATTCGCTGGGCACAGACGCAGAGCACGCCGCAGGGCAGGACGCGCTGGGCACAGACGCAGAGCACGCCGCAGGGCACGCTGGGCACAGGCGCAGGGCTGGGCAAGCGCTGGGCACAGGCACAGGGCGCGCTGGGCACAGACGCAGGGCACGCCGCAGGACGCGCTGGGCACAGACGCAGGGCACGCCTGGCACAGACGCAGGTGCTGGCAGGGCAGCAGGCAGGGCATGCTGGGCACAGCCCATGCTGGGCACAGCTGCTGGGCATGAGTGCTGGTGCTGGCAGGGCAGCAGACAGAGCATGCTGGGCACTGGCAGCACACACAGGGCAGCAGACACACGGGCACGCCGACACCCCTACTCCCAAGCAACCAAGCACACACAAACCAAAACACAAACACTTAGCATGCACCACCTCCCAACACACCCAATGAGCTGAAAAACTAGAAAAAAAGAAGAGGGGAAAGCTTACCAAGAGAAGGGGAAAGGGAAGGGGGAGGTGGGAGCTCGCAAGCACGCCCATGACCACCTCGACCACCACCACCACTACCACCACTTCAGCCTTCATTCCTCTTCTTCTTGCTGAACCAGAGGGGAGGGGGGATTCATAGATAACATTAGGGGGAGCAATAGGAGGAGGAGAGGGAAGAGACAACAACAATGGCACACACCTTCTCTTCTTTGCTCTTCCAAGCACTTCTTCCTCATCTTCCCCTTCTAAAACTCTACCAAGCACACTCAAGAGGGCTGGACCAAAGAGAGTGAGAGAGGAGACATTTGGGGGGAGGGCATTATATAGACAAAGTGGGGTTCAAAGGACAAAAATCGTCCATGACCCGAAATTCTGTACATGCTTCACTAGAACAGCCATAACTTCCTCAATATAGCTCCGAATTGCACAATTCAAAGTCCACTGGAAATCCAAGAAGATTATCTACAACTTTCATGTTTATGCTCAGATTAAATAACCCCTCCAGCTATTCCGAAATGAGAGCTAAACATCGAACAGGGCTGCTGCCAGGATTTTCTCATCCATGGGTATACTTGGAAAAATACCCATAACTTTTTCTACATGAATCCAGTTGATCTAATTCTACTTTTGTATGAAAGCTAACTCAAAACTGAGCATCTCATGATAAAATCATATTTAAACCTCTTCATCTTGGATTTTAACAAAATTAAATCCAAATACCAAATCGGAAATGCATAACTTCTAGGAGAAAAAATTATGTAGCCAAATTTTAAATCAGAGCACTCCAACTCCTGTAGGTGGCTAAAACCCAAAATTTTAGCGACTCCGATCGAAAAATAAGGCTCCAATTGACACAGGCATAACAATATACTGCCATCTTCTACATGTACAAGTGCGCTCAATAAGGTATACTGCTTCATTTCGCTTCTCACAAACCTCAAAATATACTTCATCAGAACACTGTACCTGCAACCCATGTCTATTGGCTTGGATCTTCTGTAATTTTTCCATGATAGATGGGCACAAAAAAGTCTCCCAATTGCTAGATACATCATCTCCATCATTTGAACGTGTATATGATCAACTATTTGGATTATTGAAAAGTTGAGTGCTTCAAATATCCATGAATTGAATGACTCGACATAGTTGGACTACATTTCTGTTATATATGTGTCACTTTTAGCCTTCTGGTCACCTTTGGGACATTTCTGGCAGTTTTTCAACTTTTTCTTTTTTCGATCGGAACCGCTAAAATTTTGGACTTTTAGCTATCTGCATGAGCTCGAGAACTCCGATTGAAAATCTAACTGCACATTATGTGTCCTGGTGCCATTTAGAACCACTCACAAAAATTTCATCGAATTCCGGTAACGTTTCAGAATTTGGCAGTTCCGAATCGTATCCGGGTTTTGACCGAGTGGGAAAGTCAAGGGGAGACTTGACCAAGTCAAGGGGACTTGGACCAAGTCAAATTTGACCATTGACTTGGTCAAATCCTTTTGTTTTTTTGTGTGGTTGGGTTGACTCAAGTCAATCCCCACCAAAACCTAATGTTCTAAGTGTGTGAGTGAGTGTGTGTGTGTGTGTGTCACTAGTCTTGGGCGTCCACCCTTCTCTCCTCTTCTCTTCTCTTCTCCATCTCTCTCACACACTTTATCACTCACTCCCTCTTCTTTCTTTGCTCCATTAGAGGTAGTAGAAGAAGAAGAAAAGGAAAACCCTAGAAGGGAAAAAGAAAGGTAAGGGTGTGATCTACCTTTGTATGGTTTTTGTTTTGGTTTCCCCTTTCTTTACCTCCCTCTCATGGCTCCCCCCCCTGTTTCAGCCATTGTTAGGGCTGGAGAGTGGTTGAGGTGGTGGTGGTCATGGTGGTGGCGGTTGTGGTGGTTTGGTGCGCAAAGGGCACCCAAACTTCCTCCCCTTGTTCTTCGTCTCCTTGGGTAAGTCTTCCTCCTCCCTTAGCTTGCTTAGATGATCGATTAGGGTGTTTAAATGGTTATGCATGCTATGCATAGGTGTTAGGGGGTGTGGGTGGGCTGAGGAGGGGGTGGAAGGGGCTCGGGCGCGCGCGCGGAGCCATCCGCGCGAGTGCGCAGGCGTCTGCTCGCGCAGTCGGGCGCGCTGGCGGGCACGCGCGTGTATGCACAGACGCGCGGGCGTGCGCGCGGGGTGCTGTGCTGTTACATATGTGTCACTTTTTTTTACCTTCTGGTAACCATTGGACCATTCTGGCAGTTTTTCAGCTTTTTCGTTTTTCGATCGAAACCGCTAAAATTTTGGACTTTTAGCTATCATCCTGAGTTTGAGGACTCCGATTGAAAATCTAACTGCATATTATGTGTCCTGGTACCATTTCAAGCCACTCACGAAAATTTCATCGAATTCCGGTAACGTTTCAGAATTTCACAGTTCCGAATCGTATCCGGGTTTTGACCGAGCGAAAAGTCTTTGGGAGACTTGACTTGGTCAATGTGGGCCCATGACTTGGTCAACTCCTTTGTTTTCTAGTGTGGATGGGTTGACCCAAGTCAAAGTGCACCTAAACCTAGCCTAAACCTAATTAGGGCTAAGCTAAGTGGGTGTGAGAGTGTGTGGTGTGTGTGAGCATAATAAAATCCCACGACAACAATAAGCTCCCCACTATTCATCATCTCTTCCAACTCTCTCAAGCTCTCTCTCCCTCTCTTTATTTCCCCCTTTGGACCTAGTTCAAGTGTTCAAAAGAAGAAGCCCTAGAAGGAGAAAAGGAAGGTGAGGACCCGATCTATCTTCCTATGGTCTTGGATCTTCATTTCCTTTTGTTTTCCTCCTCTTATGGACCCTCTTCTCCTCTGTTTTCAGCCCCTCTTAGGCTGAGTTGGGAGCTTGGTGGTGGTGGTCTTGGTGGTGGCAAATCGGTGCGCGAAGAGCACCCGTTCTTCCTCCTCTTTCCTTCCTCTCCTTGGGTGAGTTTCTTTCCTTCCTTTTCTTGTTTAGATGCTTGATTAGGAGGTGTTTTTGGGTATGCATGGCTTTCATGGTGGTTTTGGTGGCTGTCGGTGGCTGTTGGTGGCGGTTGGGGTGGTAGAGCCGGCTCGGGCAGTGCGGGCTCATCGGGCCTGCGCGCGGGCAGGCAGGCAGGCAGACAGCGCATGATGGCAGGCGCGGGCAGGCGCGCTGTCGGGAGAGCTGGCAGGGCACGCGCGCGTGCGCGGGGCGTGCGCGCGGGCATGCGCGCGGGTGTTGCGCAGGGGGCGCAGTACGCGGGTTGAGCGGGTTGTGTGCGGGTGTGCGCGCTTGGCGCCGTGCGGGGACGTGCGTGCAGAGCGCTGCGCAGAGGCGCAGTGCGTGCTGTGCGCGTGGGGCCACGTGCGGGTGCTGCGCGCCATGCGGGGGCGTGCGCGCGGAGCGCTGCGCAGAGGCGTAGTGCGCGCTGTGCGCGTGGTGAGGCGAGCGGGGCACTGCGCTGGGGCGCACTGCGGGCGGGTGTGTGCGCGAGGCCTGCGCTGGGTCGCAGTGCGCGCGGGTGCATCTGGGGCTGGACGCACGGTGCGCACGGGCGCGCGCGTGCGTGCGCCCGAGCGTGCGGTGTGTCTGGGCGCGCGGGCTGGGCTCGGCAGCGTGTCTGGGCATGCGGGCAGGGGGCTCGGCAGTGCGTCTGGGCGCGCGGGCTAGGGCGCGGCTGTGCGCCCGGGGCGGTGGCCGTGCGTATGGCTGCCCGGGGGTTCGGGAGTGTGTCGGGGTGCTCGGACTCGCGTACGTACGGGCCGTATGTACGTTTGTCCGAGTGTTGGGTATTTTTAGTGTATTTGTATTTGTGTATTTTACTCACCGAGTTGATTACCCTGTCTTGCAGATCTTGACAGACGGTCACGCGACGACCCGGGTATTGGTGAGTGGGACAATCCAACCCAGTAGGGAGGCGCTATATGCACTTGGGCGTATACCGTCCTCCCCTGGGGCACCATAGTTTAATATTAACTTGTATAATATGTAATCTATGCAAGCATGATTAGTATGTAGTATGCATGCCACCCTAGACCTTGTATGTTAGGGACTTGCACCCTTAGGATATGTGTAAGAGCCATGCATCCTGACACCATGTTTCATGCTAGGAAAGCCTCGACCTATGCATGTGTCCTATTAGTTTAATTTATTAAATTAAATGCGAACTTATGGTATTTTTGCATGCCTTAGTAATATTATAACCTGGTGGTTATAATATATGTTCCCCGCATCTTGGTTATGCGCCCTGGAGGAATTCTGAAGAATTCATGACATTAGAGTTGTTGAGATGCGTTGCCGACGGATCCAAGTGGATCGTATACGTGTGGATAGCTGTTTCTTTTCCCTTCGTTGGATCCGTATAGAGACTGCCCCAGCGTTAGACAGGCCTTCCTGACAGAGGGCTCCCATCAGTAGGCACCTCCTGATTTGGGTTCGGACTGTGCTGAATTGTGGGAGTAGACCAGGCGGCCTACGGAGTGGAGGAGAGACTATCGGTGGACCAAGGGTGATTAACAGCCTAGTCAGTCCCAATATCCTATGTCACCTATTGGAGGGTGAGGGTGAGGGTGTAGTGGGTCGGCGATGTAGCGACCCACTGGATTGTGTAGTTCCTGCCACTTTGAGGCTTTGAATAATTATTGTGGTTAATATAAATTGTGATGCATGGGTTGTGCTATTCACTGAGCGTGTGGCTCACCCCTCGCATAATTTTTCTCCAGTTATCACTGAGTCGGACTTGAAGGAGGAGCTCCCCGAGGGACTTCATCAGTAGCGGAGCAGCGCCACGTCCCGCGAGTGTTAGAGGCCATCAGCATCCCTTTTGATTGTATGTATTATATTCCGTGCTTGGGCACCTGTTTGTATTATATTTGGATGTATTTGTGTATATTGGCTCTCACAGGACAGTTGATTATGTATCGAGTCTGTAATATGTTTTTGATTTACAGACTCAGTCTTTAGCTTCCGCTATTTGTGTATATATCATGTCACCTTGCTTTTGTCTGTGTTGTCATTTTAGCTGTTGTTTAGAGTATGTTATTGACCTCCTGTATAGACTGCTGATATCATATATACCATTTGCCGCGTCCCGGGGACGGCCGCCCTGGGGCGTGACAAAAGTTGGTATCAGAGCCTGGTCCTGTCAGAGCCAATTGTCTTCTTTTTCGTAGAGATGAGTCCTAGGATTTCTATATGAGTATTCTGATCCTAGTGTCTGGTTTTCTTAGGTTGCTGATATGCCTCCTCGCAGAGGACGGCGCGGACGTGGTCCCTCTCGACCTTTGGAGGTTTCCGGACCTGCCAGAGGCGAGGATGCTACTGGAGAGTCCTTGGCTGTGAGGCCAGGATCGGCGCAGGAGCCTCCTGCATGGGAGCGCGCGTTCGCGCGGATAGCGGATTTGGTGGAGACTCAGACCAGGGCACTGGAGGCCCAGACTAGAGTGTTGGCTGAGCAGGCTAGAGAGATTCAGGAGCTGAGGGCGGCCCGTGATGCAGTTCCACAGGTCCCCTTGGTGGCAGATCCGCCTGTGGTACCCGATGTACCCCCAGTCCCCGTAGTGATTCCGGCGGTGAGAGTTCAGGATCCCCTGGAGAGGGAGGTGGAGCTAGAGGCTGCAGCGCGAGTGCATCAGAGCGGCCTCAACGCCTTTCTGAAGCTCCACCCTCCCGAGTTCCATGGCCAGACGGCGGATCCCCTTGCCCCAGAGCGTTGGTTGATGGAGGTGGACACGATCTTCTCGACCATGCATTGCACTGACCGCCAGCGAGTCTCCCTGGCCACCTTCATGCTGAAGGGTAGCGCCGCCGACTGGTGGGCTACCCGATCGGTGGACATCCCCGAGGGAGTGGAGCAGCTTCTATGGGCGGGATTCTGGAGGTATTTCCTGGAGGAGTACTTCCCGTTCTCGACGCGCCAGATCGTGATGCAGGAGTTTGAGCAGCTGACGCAGGGCTCCATGTCTGTCGCTGACTACTCCACGCGTTTCACGAGGCTTTCCAGATTCGCCCCAGCCTTGGTGATGGATGAGGAGACGAGGTGCCGTCGTTTTGAGCTTGGTCTCAGCAGCGCCATTCGGGTGCATGTCACCTCCCAGGCTTTCACGAGGTACTCTGACTTGGTGTCTCGGGCGAAGACAGTCGAGCGAGACCTCGGGATCCTCGTGAGGGTTGCGACCCCTTCTGCAGACCAGAGACCTCCCAGGAGCCAGGACCAGGGACAGCGCAAGAAGAAGAGGCCCCGCTTTGATCAGTTAGCGGCTGCCTCTCCTCCAACAGATGTGGTGCCAGTGCGAGGTCCAGCACCCATTGCGGCGGTGCCAGTCCAGGCCAGGCGACCAGAGACGCGGCGCTGTTACCACTGTCAGCGCATCGGGCATATCTTGTATAATTGCCCTGATGCTGGCCGACCCCGCGTGCTACCTCCGCAGCAGCAGCAGCAGCCTCAGCGACAGCAGCAGCAGCCTCAGCGCCAGCCGCAGCAGCAGCCTCAGCGTCAGCAGCAGCAGCCACAGGGTGGCCGTGTTGACCAGAGGAGGCAGCCAGTGCAGCCGGCGAGGTGTGCCCCTGCTCCTCAGCCGCAGTTCGTTCAGGGCCGAGTGGCAGCGCTTTCGGCAGAGGAGGCTGTTATATATGTGTCACTTTTAACCTTCTGGTAACCGTTGGACCATTCTGGCAGTTTTTCGGTTTTTTCATTTTTCGGTCGGAACCGCTAAAATTTCGGGCTTGTAGCTATCACCCTGAGATTGAGGGCTCCGATTGAAAATCTAACTGCATATTATGTGTCCTGGTGCCATTCCAAGCCGCTCACGAAAATTTCGTCGAATTCCGGTAACGTTTCAGAATTTCACAGTTCCGTGGCGTATCCGGGTTTTGACCGAGCGAGAAGTCATTGGGAGAGTTGACTTGGTCAAAGTGGGCCCATAGACTTGGTCAACCCCTTTTTTTTATTTGTGGTTGAGTTGACCCAAGTCAAAACTCACTTAAACCCTCACTAATCCTTTCTTAGCCCTAATTAAACCTAGTTAGGCTAATCTAAGTGAGGGATTATATATAAGTGAGCTAAAATTTGCCCCCCACTATTCATCATCTTCTCCATTGGATTTTCTCGCTCCCCTCTCTCTTTTTCTTGATTTTAAGCTACCTAGAGTGCTTGAAACTCAAAGCACAAAGAATAGAAAGGTTAGATCTCATCCCGATCTATCTACGGGTGGTCTCGGATTCGAGTTCCCACTTGTTTGACCCCCTCTTACCCCCTCTTTTCTCCTCTGTTTTCAGCCCCTTTGAGGGTGGAAAGAGTTCTTGGTGGTGGAGGGCTTTGGGGAGGTGTTTCGGTGCACGAAGAGCTCCCGGTCTTTCCTTCCTTTCCTTCCTAGGGTAAGCTTCTTTCCTTCCTTTTCTTGCTTAGATGCTTGTTTAGGAGGTGTTTTGGGTGCTGGTGGCTGTGGGTGGTGGTTGGTGGCTGTAGGAGGCCATTGGTGGCCGGAGAGGGGTGGTAGAGTGGCTCGGGCAGGGTGGTAGAGTGCTCGGGCAGGTAGGCAGGGCAGGCGGGTTGTCCCGGGTAGGCTGGCAGGCATGCAGGGCAGCGCAGGTAGCGCAGGCTGGGCGCTGTGGGACGTGCATGCGCGCGTGCGCGCGGGCGTGCGCACAGGCGTGCGCTCGGGTGGAGCAGGAGGGTGTGCTGGGTGATGGTCGCGGGCGCTGGGCGCTGGGCACCGTACGGGGGCGTGCGCGCGAGGCGCAGTGCGTGCCGTGCGCGCGGGGCCACGTGCGGGTGCTGCGCGCAGGGCCCGAGCGGGGAGTGTGTGCGGGGCACTGCGCTGGGGCGCAGTGCGGGCGGGTGCGCGTGTGGGGCGCTGCACTGGGGCGCAGTGCGCGCGGGTGCACCCGGGGCTGAACGAGCGGGTGGTGCGAGCGGGAGATGCGAGCGGGGTGCGCGCGGGGCGAGGCGATGGGGCGCAGGGCGTGCGGGTGTGCGCGCGGGTTGCTGCGCTGGGGTGCAGTGGGCGCGCGGTGCACCCGGGAGGCTCGGCGGGGTGTCCGGGCGTGCGGGCTGGGCTCGACAGGGCGTCTGGGGGCGCGGGCCGGGGCTCGGCTGTGCGCCCGGGGCGGGTGGCCGTGCGTGCGGCTGCCCGGGGGTTCGGGAGTGAGTTGGGATGCTCGGACTCGCGTGCGTACAGGCCGTATGTACGCTTGTCCGAGTGTTGTGTATTTTAAATGTATTTTTGGGTTTATTTGTGTATTTTACTCACCGATTTGATTACCCTATCTTGCAGATCTTGACGGACGGTCGCGCGATGACCCGACTATCGGTGAGTGGTACAACCCAACCCAGTAGGGAGGCGCTATATGCACTTGGGCGTATACCGTCCTCCCCTGGGGCACCATAGGCTATATTAACTTGTGTAATCCATGCAAGCATGATAAAAATGTAGTATGCATGCTACCCTAGACTTTGTATGTTAGGGACTTGCACCCTTAGGATATGTGTAAGAGCCATGCATCCTGTCACCCTGTTCTCATGCTAGGAAGCCTCGGCCTATGCATGCGTCCTACTAGTTTAATTGATTAAATTAAATGCTAGCATATGTTTAATTGCATGCCTTAGATAATATTATAGGGAGGGGCCTTGCGAGGTCAACATTGAGACCCGGGTTAGGGTACTCCGTGTTCCTTGTTTGGTTGTCGGGATGTCCTATATCGGGACCTCACGCTGCCCTCCCAAGGTTTCTTTCCCAATAATATTATACCCTTGTTACTATTATTATTATATATATTCCCCGCATCTTGGTTATGCGCCCTGGAGGAATTCTGAAGAATTCATGACATTAGAGTTTGTTGAGATGTGTTGTCTGCGGATCCGAGTGGATCATATGCGATGGATAGGCTGTTCTGTTCCCTTCGTTGGATCCGTGTAGAGACTGCCCCGGCGTTGGAAAGGCTGTCCCGTGCAGGGGCTCCCATCAGTAGGCACCTCCTGATTTGGGACGGACTGTGCTGAATGTGGGAGTGGCCAAGCGGCCTACGGAGTGGGGAGAGACTATCGGTGGACCAAGGGCGACCATCAGCCTAGTCAGTCCCAATATCCTATGTCACCTATTGAGGGGTGAGGGTGAGGGTGTATGGATGTGTATGGATGATTATCAGGCTACTAAGTCCCAATATCCTATGTCACCTATTGAGGGGTGAGGGTGAGGGTGTATGATTGTGTATGGATGTTTATCAGGCTAATAAGTCCCAATATCCTATGTCACCTATTGAGGGGTGAGTTGAGGGTGTAGTGGTTCGGCGATGTAACGGACCACTGGATTTATGTTGTTTATGCCACTTTGAGGCTGGTTGCTGATTAATTGTGGTTAATATAAACTGTGATGCATGGGTTGTGCTGTTCACTGAGCGTGTGGCTCACCCCTCGCATAATATTTTTTCTCCAGTGTCATCTGAGTCGGATCTGGAGGAAGAGCTCCCCGAGGGACTTCATCAGTAGCGGAGTAGCGCCACGTCCCGCGAGTATCAGAGGCTATCAGCATCCCTTTTGCTTGTATGTATTATATTCCGTGCTTGGGCACGCGTTTGTATTGTATTTGGATGTCTTTGTATATATTGGCTCTCACAGGACAGTTGATTATGTATCGAGTCTGTAATATGTTTTTGGATTACAGATTCCGTCTGTTAGCTTCCGGTATTGGTGTATATATCATGTCAGCCTCTTTGTTGTTGTGTTGTCATTTTAGCTGTTGTGTGAGTATGTTATTGAACTCCTGTTTATACTGATATCATATATACACTTGCCGCGTCCCGGGGACGGCCGACCCTGGGGCGTGACAGAGGCTCAGGCATCAGGCAGCGTGGTCCGAGGTATTGTTCAGATCTTCCAGCTCCCTGCATATGTGTTGTTTGATTCTGGAGCCACACACTCGTTCGTGTCTCCCGCTTTTGCGAGACGGACGGGCGTGGCATCCGCCCCCTTAGATGCTATCCCGGAGATATCATTGCCCGTAGGAGACCGTATTCTCCTCTGTTCTGTGTACCGAGGGTGTACGGTGGTGGTTGCGGAGCATGAGTTTTCGGTGGAGTTGGTGGAGCTCGCTATGACGGACTTTGATGCCATCCTGGGAATGGATTGGCTTGTAGCTAGTCACGCCAGCATCGACTGTTTTGGGTTGGCGATGAAACGACCCACTAGAATGTGTAGTTGCTCCCGTTTTAGGGACTATAAATTATTTAAGGTTAATATGAATTGTGATGCATAGATTGTGCCATTCACTGAGCGTGTGGCTCACCCCTCGCATATTCTTTTCCTCCAGTTATATCTGAGCCGGATCTGAAGGAGGAGCTCCCCGAGGCACCACAGCAGTAGCGGAGCAGCGTCACGTTTTGGGTTCTGCGAGTGAGAGGCCATCAGCATCCCCTTCTTGATTGTATGTATTGTTATCCGTGCTTGGGCACACACTTGTATTTGGATGTCATTGTGTATATTGGCTCTCACAGGACAGTTGATTATGTATTCGGGTCTGTAATATGTCTTTGAATTACAGACTCAATCGTTTAAGCTTCCGCTATTTGTATATATTATGTCAGCTACATTATTGTCTGTGTTGTCATTTTTGATGTTGTTTAGAGTATTTTTATTGATCTCCTGTATAGACTGCTGATATTATATATATTTACCACGTATCGGGGACGGTCGCCCTGGGGCGTGACAAAAAGTTGGTATCAGAACCTGGTCCTGTCAGAGCCAATTGTTTTCTTAGAGATGAGTCCTAGGATTTCTATATGAGTATTCTGATCCTAGTGTCTGTTTTCTTAGGTTGCTGATATGCCTCCTCGCAGAGGAATGCGTGGACGTGGTCCCCCTCGGCCCTTGGAGGTTTCTGGACCTACCAGAGGCGAGGAGTCTACTGGAGGGTCCTCGGCTATGGGGCTAGGACCGGCGCAGGAGCCTCCTGCATGGGAGCGTGCTTACGCTCGTATCGCAGATCTGGTGGAGACTCAGACTAGGGCACTGGAGGCCCAGACTAGGGCGTTAGCTGATCAGGCACGAGAGATCCAGGAGCTGCGGGCGGCCCGCGAGGCAGTTCCACAGGTCCCCTTGGTGGCAGATCCACCGGTGGTGCCCGACGTACCCCCTGTCCCTGTGGTGATTCCGGTGGTGGGAGTTCAGGATCCCCTGGAGAGGGAGGTGGAGCTAGAGGCTGCAGCACGAGTGCATCAGAGCGGCCTCACTGCCTTTCTGAAGCTCCACCCTCCCGAGTTCCATGGCCAGACGACGGACCCCCTTGCCCCTGAGCGTTGGTTGATGGAGGTAGACAAGATCTTCTCGACCATGCACTGCACCGACCGCCAGCGTGTCTCACTGGCCACCTTCATGTTGAAGGGTAGCGCCGCCGACTGGTGGGCTACCTGATCGGTGGACATCCCCAAGGGAGTGGAGCGACTTCTATGGGCTGGGTTCCGGAGGTACTTTCTAGAGGAGTACTTCCCGTTTTCGACATGCCAGATCGTGATGCGAGAGTTCGAGCAGCTGACGCAGGGCTCCATGTCAGTCGCTGACTACTCCACACGTTTCACGAGGCTTTCCAGGTTCGCCCCCGCCTTGGTGATGGATGAGGAGACGCGATGCCGTCGTTTTGAGATGGGTCTCATTAGCACCATCCGGGTGCATGTCACCTCACAGGCGTTCACGAGGTACTCAGACTTGGTGTCTCGTGCGAAGACAGTCGAGCGAGACCTTGGGGTCCCTTTGGGGGTTCCAACCCCTTCTGCAGACCAGAGGCCCCCTAGGAGCCAGGACCAGGGACATCGCAAGAAGAAGCGGCCCCGCTTTGATCAGTCAGCGGCCGCCGCTACTCCAGTCGATGTGGTGCCAGTGCGAGGTCCAGCACCCATTGCGGCAGTACCAGTCTAGGCCAGGCAACCGGAGAGGCGGCGCTGTTACCATTGTCAGCACGTCGGGCATATTTTATATAATTGCCCTGATGCTGGCCGACCCCGTGTGCTGCACCCGCAGCAGCAGCAGCTACAGCAGCAGCCACAGCGTCAGCAGCAGCAGCCACAGGGTGGCCGAGTTGACCAGAGGAGGCAGCCAGTGCAGCCTGCGAGGCGTGCCCCTGCTCCTCAGCCGCAGTTTGTTCAGGGTCGAGTTGCAACACTTTCAGCCGAGGAGGCGCAGGCTTCGGGTAGCGTGGTCCGAGGTATTGTTTTGATCTCCCAGCTCCCTGCATATGTGTTATTTGATTCCGGAGCCACGCACTCGTTCATGTCTCCCGTTTTTGCGAGACGGATGGGCGTGGTGTCCGCCCCTCTTGATGTTATGCTGGAGATATCATTGCCCGTCGGAGACCGTATTCTCCTCCATTCTGTTTACCGAGGGTGTACCGTGGTGATTGCGGAGCATGAGTTTCCAGTAGAGTTGGTAGAGCTCGCCATGACGGACTTCGATGCCATCCTGGGAATGGATTGGCTCTCAGCTAGTCACGCCAGCATCGACTGTTTTGCGAAGTCGGTGTCTTTCCACCTTCCGGGTCGGAGATCTTTCCAGTTCGTGGGCGATCGTGACATAGCCCCTTTGGGGTTCGTGTCATCTATCCAGGTGTGGAGACTCCTTCAGGGAGGATGTGAGGGCTTTCTGGCGTATATTGCTGAGGAGGACGCACCACTGCGGGCAGATATCAGTCAGACTCCGATCGTGGTAGAATATCCAGAGGTTTTTCCTGATGATCTTCCGGGATTACCGCCAGATCACGCGATCGAGTTTGAGATTAATCTAATTCCGGTGCGAGTTTCGGTTGGAGCGTATGGCCTTTCTAGGCCACGTGATTTTCGGCGAGGGCATATCTGTGGACCCGGACAAGACGCTCGCCGTGTCGAATTGGCGTCGACCGTCGAACCCCACAGAGATTCGGAGCTTCCTGGGCTTGGCGGGTTATTATCGGAGGTTTGTCGAGGGTTTCTCGAAGATAGCTGTTCCTCTCACCCGCCTCACTCGGAAGGATGTCCAGTTCGAGTGGTCCCCAGCTTGCGAGGAGAGCTTCCTGGAGTTGAAGTGAAGACTCACCTCAGCGCCAGTTCTTACCATTCCGTCTGGGAGTGGTGGATTCGCAGTCTACTCTGATGCATCGCGGCTGGGTGTGGGTTGCGTCCTGATGCAGTACGGTAAGGTTGTGGCTTACGCGTCGCGTCAGTTGAAGCCCCATGAGCAAAATTACCCCACCCACGACTTAGAGTTAGCAGCGATCATCTTTGCGCTGAAGATGTGGAGGCACTACCTCTATGGCGAGGAGTTCGAGCTCTTCACTGATCACAAGAGCTTGACTTACTTGCAGTCCCAGCCGGAGCTCAACATGCGTCAGAGACGTTGGGTCGAGTTCCTGAAGGACTATGATTGTGACATCGCTTACCATCCGGGTAAGGCGAATGTCGTGGCCGATGCTCTCAGCAGGCAGCCCCTGGGGATGGCCGCCCACTTGGCCGTATGTCGTTGGAGGCTTCTGGAGGAGGCCGCTTGCTGGATTAGCGTTCGAGAGACACCTGCGGGTGGCTTTTTGGCCAGGCTAGTGGTGCAGCCCGTTCTTCTCGACGAGATCCGCACGGCTCAGGGGCAGGATCCTCACTTTCTAGTCCTCTCTGAAGGCGTCGCCCGGGGCGAGTGTCCGGACTACCAGATTCGCGAGGACGGAATCCTGCGGTTCAAAGGTCGAGTATGCATCCCTGACGACGCAGAGTTGAAGTAGAAGATCTTGGACGAGGCCCATCGTTCGAGGTACACAGTGCATCCTGGTGGCACGAAGATGTACAGGGGCCTTCGTCGTGGCTACTGGTGGCGCGGGATGAAGGCGGGATGAAGGCGGATATTGGCCGTTTCATTGCCTATGCTAGCAGGTGAAGTCGGAACATCAGCGTCCTGCGGGGAAGCTGTAGTCCATTGAGATTCCTCAGTGGAAGTGGGAGCAGATCACCATGGACTTCGTTTTGGGCTTGCCGAGGTCACGTTCAGGTCGCGATGTCATCTGGGTAATCATCGACC
The DNA here is from genome assembly GCA_030737835.1 of Acorus gramineus. Taxonomy (NCBI): domain Eukaryota; kingdom Viridiplantae; phylum Streptophyta; class Magnoliopsida; order Acorales; family Acoraceae; genus Acorus; species Acorus gramineus. The sequence goes on along the minus strand of CM060854.1, from coordinate 12,727,104 downwards.
GACTGACTAAGTCCGCTCATTTCCTCCCCATTCGACTCACCGATTCTCTGGACACCTTGGCACAGTTGTTTGTCTCTGAGATTGTTCGTCTCCATGGCACTCCCGTCAGCATCATTTCTGATAGAGACGCGAGATTTACTTTGAGGTTTTGGCGTAGCCTTCAGCACGCCCTTGGTACGAACCTCCACTTCAGTACAGCGTTTCATCCGCAGACGGACGGCCAGTCGGAGAGGACGATTCAGACCCTGGAGGACATGCTGCGAGCTTGCGTTCTTGACTTTGGGGGCAGTTGGGAGAGGCATCTTCCGTTGGTGGAGTTTGCCTACAACAACAGCTACCACTCGAGTATCCGGATGGCACCATATGAAGCGCTCTATGGCCGCAGCTGCAGGTCCCCCTTGTGTTGGGACGAGGTCGGAGAGCGCCAGTTGGAGGGACCAGAGATCATCCACCAGACCTCAGAGATGGTCAAGACGATTCGTGAGCGTATCCGAGTCGCCCAGAGCCGTCAGAAGAGCTACGCCGATCGTCGTCGCCGTGAGCTCGCCTTCGAGGTTGGTGACCATGTCTTCCTGAAGGTGTCCCCAATGAAGGGCATCTTCCGTTTCGGTGTGCGGGGCAAGCTGAGTCCGCGTTTCATAGGGCCGTTTCTCATCCTCGAGCGGGTTGGAGAGGTGGCCTATCGCATAGCCCTGCCCCCACAGTTGGCTCAGGCCCATGACGTCTTCCATGTCTCGCAGCTGAGGCGTTACGTCCACGATCCTGCTCACGTTATTCCGTTCGAGCAGCTCGTCTTCGAGCCGGACTTGTCATTCGTGGAGCAGCAATCGAGATCCTGGACCGACGCAAGAAGAGGCTCCGCACCAAGACCGTCCAGCTGGTTAAGGTGCGATGGCAGCACCGTTCTGGTGCCGAGGCCACTTGGGAGCACGAGGACGCCATGCGTGGCGCATATCCGCATCTTTTCCCTTCCTAGATGTTTTTGTATTTATTTTGTGGACAAAATTTCCTAAGGGGGGAAGAATGTTATATATGTGTCACTTTTAGCCTTCTGGTCACCTTTGGAACATTTCTGGCAGTTTTTCAACTTTTTCTTTTTCGATCGGAACCGCTAAAATTTTAGACTTTTAGCTATCTGCATGAGCTCGAGAACTCCGATTGAAAATCTAACTGCACATTATGTGTCCTGGTGCCATTTCGAACCACTCACGAAAATTTCATCGAATTCCGGTAACGTTTCAGAATTTGGCAGTTCCGAATCGTATCCGGGTTTTGACCGAGTGGGAAAGTCAAGGGGAGACTTGACCAAGTCAAGGGGACTTGGACCAAGTCAAATTTGACCATTGACTTGGTCAAATCCTTTTGTTTTTTTGTGTGGTTGGGTTGACTCAAGTCAATCCCCACCAAAACCTAATGTTCTAAGTGTGTGAGTGAGTGTGTGTGTGTGTGTGTCACTAGTCTTGGGCGTCCACCCTTCTCTCCTCTTCTCTTCTCTTCTCCATCTCTCTCACACACTTTATCACTCACTCCCTCTTCTTTCTTTGCTCCATTAGAGGTAGTAGAAGAAGAAGAAAAGGAAAACCCTAGAAGGGAAAAAGAAAGGTAAGGGTGTGATCTACCTTTGTATGGTTTTTGTTTTGTTTTCCCCTTTCTTTACCTCCCTCTCATGGCTTCCCCTCCCCCCTGTTTCAGCCATTGTTAGGGCTGGAGAGTGGCTGAGGTGGTGGTGGTCTTGGTGGTGGCGGTTGTGGTGGTTTGGTGCGCAAAGGGCACCCGAACTTCCTCCCCTTGTTCTTCCTCTCCTTGGGTAAGTCTTCCTCCTCCCCTAGCTTGTTTAGATGATTGATTAGGATGTTTAAATGGTTATGCATGCTATGCATAGGTGTTAGGGGGTGTGGGTGGGCTGAGGAGGGGGTGGAAGGGGCTCGGGCGCGCGCGCGTCTGCGCGCAGTCGGGCGCTGGCGCGCGCAGACGGGCGCGCTGGCGGGAGCGCGCGTGTACGCGCAGACGCGCGGGCGTGCACGCGGGGTGCTGCACGGGCACGCGCTGGGCTGGACGCGCGGGTACGCGCTGGGCTGGACGCGCGGTGCGCGCGGGCAGGGGCGCGGCAGTGTGCCAGGGGCGCTGGGGTGAGTGCGTGCCTGTGCATTCGTGCGTGCGCGTGCGGGGGGCCAAGCGTATGGCTGCCCGAGGGTTCGGGAGGGTGTCGGGGAACTCAGACTCGCGTGCGTACGCACGTGCTCACATGCGTGCGGGTCCGTATGCATGCTTGTCCGAGTATTGGTATTTCTAGTAAATTTCTTATGTATTTGTGTAGTTAACTCACCATTCGTTGTTCGTCCGTTCCCATAGTTGTTGGGTCCGGTTGTGTATCGATGTTCAAAGACATCGTTGGGTAGTTATCCCGATGTAGATGATCCAGTAGTGTTGTGTAGACCAGTAATCCCGGGTCTCCTCGACCAACGGTATGGTCTCTCCCCGAAAGTCCCAAGAGTCTCCCTCCGTGGGTGAGGGTGAGGGTGAGGTTGGTCGCGCTGCCGCGTGACCCTGTTATCCATGGGTTTCCACCCATGTTTTCCTTGAAAGGAAAGTGCTTATGTATTGAACTGTTGTATGGTGATTGGTTTTCAGCCACTCACTGAGCTTGTAGCTCACCCCTCGCATACTGTTTCTTTTTAGGGGCAGTGTTGGGCATGGAGTTGGAGCTTCCCTGTGGCGTGGTCTTATGGGCGTGGAGCGTTCTTCCGGCGGGTGGCGAGTGCGAGGCTGTCAGCAGTCCTAGAGTCATTGTATGTACTGTAAATCGTGCATGTGGCACAGGTTGTATTTTCTTTGGTCTAGACTTGGCTCTCACAAGACAGTGATTGTGTATTCGAGTCTGTAATAATGTTTTTGGTTTACAGACATTGTTTATATATTATGCTTCCATTTTTCAGTCAGTTATCATTATCCTTGCTTTGCCACCTTGTGTGTTGTTGTTGGAGTCTCTATTGCGCTCAGGTATTGATAACTAATATTTTATT
>CM060854.1:12672749-12714081 GCA_030737835.1 Acorus gramineus | reverse complement strand
AACGTAGTAGAGGAGTATGGCTTCTAAGGAACATCTTTTATATCCAAGGATTTAGCCAATTGGGAATGTTAATGAGTAGTTTGTTACTTTGTTTCATGATTGGTTGTTATTGTTGTGTTTCTTTCAATCCTAAATCAATTGGGAATGATGCAGTATGCCTCCTAAGACTCGTCTTCAACCGACAGCCTCCAATAGAAAGAATTGATCTAAAGAAGTGGCCTCAAATTCTCGAAATGTTGAGGTCAAACCACAAGAGGAAGAGGAAAGGGAAGAAGTAGAGGTAGAAGTAGATTCAGAGATTGATGAATCTAGTATGAAGGGTCATTTTCCTAATAGACCAAAATAATGAGCTTCTCGTTGACTATCGATACCACGTGGCTTATCATATCTGGAATGGCAAGGTATATATTGTATACATAAATATTTGTTTATTTTGTTTTCAAGATAAAAATAGATTTTCATGTAATTTTGTATATGTTTTTGCACAGGAGCGTTCTGTGTTGAGATGTCGACAGCCTGTTACTCAATTGGACAGTTAGAGTTTAAATGACAAATGTTGCTCCTTAAGCACCTTCAATTCAACGGGTGTCATACGGTAAGGAGCCTTTGAGATCAGCTCAGTACCAGAGAGCAGGTCAATCTGGAACTCGATGTTGTGATCGGGTGGTAAACCTGGGAGATCATCCAAAAACTCTGCAACAATGGGGGTCTGACCAACATTTGCCTGAAGCATCGCGCCCTCCTCAGCAATGTATGCAAGGAAACCCTTGCATCCACCTTCAAGAAGTTTCCTTGCCTGAAGAGATGAAATGAACCCGAGTGGAGACGCATCATGCTCACCTATAAAGCTGAATGTCCTTTTGTCCTAGGATGTAGAAAACCACAACCTTTGCAAAAAAATCAACACTTGCATGGAAGGCAGAAAGCCAATCCATGCCCAAGATTACATCAAAATAAAAAATGTCAAGCTCAATCAAATCTGCAGGCATCTCATGACCCTCAATCTCAACCACATAGCCTCGGTAGATGACCTTAGGGACTAGACAATCACCGACTGGCGTAACTACCTCTAATCAAATGGGAAGGGAACTCAAATTTACACCCAATCTACCAACGAATGCTAAAGATGCGAAGAAGTGTGTAGCTCTCGGATGAAATAAGACATGTGCATGATGCTTATGGATAGAAATGATACCTCTAACAACGCTGCATGAAGCCTGTGCATCGCCTGCTGTAAGGGCTGCTACACAACCTAGAACTAACTGATCCTGTCCATGATGAATGCTCTACTGATGCTGCTGATATTGCCTCCTCTGGTCACCCTGGCTACCACGCTGCTATGCCCCATGCTGATCTGGCTAACGAAATTGCGTTGCATCAGGGAAAAAGCGTGAGATCTGTCCCGGGTGTCGACAATGATAGCACACCCACTGATCCGGGCCATGAGCCTGAACTGGAATGGCAAGAATATGAGTAGATGTTAACGTTGGTATTGCTAGCGGACCAAAATGGGCCCGCTTGTTGCTGTCAAGACGCTGCCCCCCATCACTGGTCCTTCTTTGCTCTCGAGAGCGCGCGAACATCTCACACTCATGCTCAGCAATAAGGGCACGCTCTACGAGGGTGCTAAAGACCAGCACCTGTTGAGTAGAAACTTTGGATCTAATGGATGGTAGAAGACCATCCTCAAAGCCTGCATCGCATCCCCTCATCAACTACGAGGGAAGGGGCAAAACGCGAAAGCTTGATGAAGCGAGCCTCATACTCGGTCACAGACATGGAAGAGCCCTGCCTCATCGCCTCAAACTTGCGCTTCACACATTGACACAGAGGGAGGGGGAAGTACTTCTCCAGAAAGGCACTACGAAAACCATCCCATGACACATGCCCGATGCCACCAAGGAAATCCCTCCTCTGTGCACGCCACCACATCTTAGCATCACCTTTCAGCAAAAAGGTAGCCATAGCCCCCTTTTGATGATCCGTGCAAACCATCGTCCAAAAGATCTCTTCCTTCTCAACAATCCACCCTTCAGGGGCAAGAGGGTTAGACGACACACCATGAATCTCAGGTGGATGGAGCTTCATGAATTGGTTCAGAGCACGCCTACTATCCTGGCCTACGCCACCAAAAGGGACTCCCAGAGGGTTGGGTTCTCGTCGCACACGAGGGGTGCATAGTCCACAAGGAATCTAAGGAATAGGTGGGGCTTCTTGAGCCATCTGCGCTATCCTCAACTCCCTAATATCACAAGCCTGCTCTGCCATCAAATCAAACAAGCAAAGAATAGCCTGCTCCCATGCTGGGGGCTCCTGCCTAGGTGGCTTCGGTGCAACCCTAGGCTGTCTAGCTATAGCAAACCCCACACGGGGTCTTGGATGACGCATACGGGGAGGCATGCCAACAATCTGGTCAACAGGGTTGAGAGGAATCAAGAAACTAAATCCTAAGTCTCCAACTAGAATAATCTATCCTACGCTCCGACAAAATTTCGGCTCTGATACCAACTTTGCTACGCCCTAAAGTCACCAGCTTTAGAGAGCAACATAATTAATATAAAAAATCCACAAGACTTAGAAGAAAACGTACTAAAGCAATTAGCAATAGTTAGAGATGAACACAGTGGAAGCATACAACTTAACCTCAAGGCCAATAAAGGCCGAACAAAAAGAAATATACATAGAGCACAAAATGACAACCCAAACTAAGTCCTGTCAGAGCACTAGAATAGTTGTCAACTGGTTGACAAATGAAGAGTTATACAAAAATGACACCCACCAACACTAGCACAAAACAGACTGGGTTGATGACAGCTCTAACCGGTGTCCAACATAGTACGTCCTCAAGTCGAGCCAAAACTCTAAACACCCGCTCACATGGGCACAGAATAGACACTTGCTCCACACCTGAAATAATAATTCAACCACAAAGAAAGAGTGGATGAGCGATGAAGCTCAGAAAGTACACAACTCAAATCTCGCTCTTACAAAAATAATCACTATTACGAGCAAAAATTAAATACTATGTAGTGTAAGAAACCATACAACTCTCCCGAGTAAAATGCAAGGGTTATAAATGAACAAATAGAACGAATGTATAGAATTAAAGAGAGTTCCAAGATGTTATACCAACCACATCCCTGATGTTAGTATAGAGGGCTCACTATCGTCATGCCAACCACACCCCTGATGTCAATGCAGGGGGCTCACTATCGTCATGCCAACCACATCCTTGATGTAAGTGTAGGGGCTCACTATTATCCCTATCACCAATGGACAATCAATCCTACCACAATATCGAAATTGATCATGGACAAGACCTCACATACTAATCCTCACATGAGATTCAATGCATCATCAAATCAAAACTAACACAAGCACATAAACCTTCTCCAACAATACATTCCCATGATTACATCCACCAACAAGTAACCGTTCAACCTCCACATTTCATAGCATGCTATCATACTTATCATACTAAAGTAATATGTAGACAACTATTTTAACAAGCAAGTACATCAAGTAAAATAAGTCACACTTATAATTATTCAATCATGTTAATATATATAACCCTTATACTTAGGTGTTCCCAAGTCACACAAAAAATTCAAAATATAACATGGACATAAGCTTGACACTTGATATTTCACATTCTATCACTCTAGACATGTTATATGTGTCACTTTTAGCCTTCTGGTAACCATTGAGACATTCTGGCAGTTTTTCGGGTTTTTTCGTTTTTCGATCGGAACTGCTAAAATTTTGGACTGTTAGCTATCATCCTGAGTTTGAGGAATCCGATTGAAAATCTAACTGCATATTATGTGTCCTGGTGCCATTCCAAGCCACTCACAAAAATTTCGTCGAATTCCGGTAACGTTTCAGAATTTCGCAGTTCCTCGGCGTATCGGGGTTTTGACTGAGCGAGAAGTCATTGGGAGAGTTGACTTGGTCAAAGTGGGCCCATGACTTGGTCAACCCCTTTTGTTTTTTTGTGTGATTGAGTTGACCCAAGTCAAATCTCACTTAATCCTCTCTAAACCTCTCTTAAGCCCTAATTAAACCTAGTTAGGCTAATCTAAGTGAGAGGATTATATATATAAGTGAGCTAAAATTAGCCCCCCACTATTCATCTTCTTCTCCAATTGGATTTCTCTCTCCCCCTCTCTCTTTTTCTTGATTTTGACCTAGCTAGAGAGGTTAAAATCAAAAACACAAAGAAGAGAAAGGTTAGATCTCATCCCGATCTATCCACCGGTGGTCTCGGATTCGAGTTCCGACGAGTTTAACCTCCTCTAACACCCTCTTTTCTCCTCTGATTTCAGCCCCTTTGAGGGTGGAAAGAGTTCTTGGTGGTGGAGGGCTTTGGGGAGGTGTTTCGGTGCATGAAGAGCTCCCGGTCTTCCCCTCCTTCCTTTCCTTCCTAGGGTAAGCTTTCTTTCCTTCCTTTTCTTGCTTAGATGTTTGTTTAGGAGGTGTTTTGGGTGCTGGTGGCTGTGGGTGGTGGTTGGTGGCTGTTGGAGGCCATTGGTGGCCGGAGAGGAGTGGTAGAGTGGCTCGGGCAGGGTGCTAGAGTGGCTCGGGCAGGCAGGCAGGGCAGGCGGGTTGTCCCGGGTAGGCTGGCAGGCAGGCAGGGCAGCACAGGCTGGGCGTTGTGGGGCGTGCACGCGCGCGTGCGCGCTGGCGTGCGCTCGGGTGGAGCAGGAGGGTGTGCTAGGTGATGGTCGCGGGCGCTGGGTGCTGCGCGCTGGCACCGTGCGGGGGCGTGCGCGCGGGGCGCTGCGTGCCGTGCACGCGGGGCCGCGTGCGAGTGCTGCGCGCAGGGCCCGAGCGGGGAGTGTGTGCGGGGCACTGCGCTGGGGCGCAGTGCGGGCGGGTCCGCGTGCGGGGCGCTGCGCTGGGGCGCAGTGCGGGCGGGTGCGCGTGCGGGGCACTGCGTTGGGGCGCAGTGCGCGCGGGTGCACCCGGGGCTAGACGAGCGGGTGGTGCGAGCAGGTGATGCGAGCGGGTGGTGCGCGCGGGTGCGTGCGGGGCGAGGGATGGGGTGCACGGTGTGCGGGTGTGCGCGCGGGTTGCTGCGCTGGGGCGCAGTGGGCGCGCGGTGCATCCGGGAGGCTCGGCGGGGTGTTCGGGCGTGCGGGCTGGGCTCGGCAGGGCGTCTGGGGGCGCGGGCCGGGGCTCGGCTGTGCGCCCGGGCGGGTGGCCCTGCGTGCGGCTTCCCGGGGGTTCGGGAGTGAGTTGGGATGCTCGGACTCGCGTGCGTACAGTTTGGGTTTAATTGTGTATTTTACTCACCAATTTGACTACCCTATCTTGCAGATCTTGACGGACGGTCGCACGACGACCCGACTATGGGTGAGTGGTACAACCCAACCCAGTAGGGAGGCGCTATATGCACTTGGGCGTATACCGTCCTCCCCTGGGGCACCATAGGCTATATTAACTTGTGTAATCCATGCAAGCATGATAAAAATGTAGTATGCATGCTACCCTAGACTTTGTATGTTAGGGACTTGCACCCTTAGGATATGTGTAAGAGCCATGCATCCTGTCACCCTGTTCTCATGCTAGGAAGCCTTGGCCTATGCATGCGTCCTACTAGTTTAATTGATTAAATTAAATGCTAGCATATGTTTAATTGCATGCCTTAGATAATATTATAGGGAGGGGCCTTGCGAGGTCAACATTGAGACCCGGGTTAGGGTACTCCGTGTTCCTTGTTTGGTTGTCGGGATGTCCTATATCGGGACCTCACGCTGCCCTCCCAAGGTTTTCTTTTCCCAATAATATTATAACCTCTTTATTATTATATATGTTCCCCGCATCTTGGTTATGCGCCCTGGAGGAATTCTGAAGAATTCAAGACATTAGAGTTGTTGAGATGTGTTGTCAGCGGATCCGAGTGGATCATATGCGTATGGATAGGCTGTTCTGTTCCCTTCGTTGGATCCGTGTAGAGACTGCCTCAGCGTTAGAAAGGCTGTCCCGTGGAGGGCTCCCATCAGTAGGCACCTCCTGATTTGGGACGGACTGTGCTGAATGTGGGAGTGGCCAAGCGGCCTACGGAGTGGGGAGAGACTATCGGTGGACCAAGGGTGACCAACAGCCTAGTCAGTCCCAATATCCTATGTCACCATATTGAGGGGTGAGGGTGAGGGTGTGGTGGGTCGGCGATGTAGCGACCCACTGGTTTGTAAGTCCCAATATCCTATGTCACCTATTGAGGGGTGAGGGTGAGGGTGTAGTGGGTTGGCGATAGCGACCCACTGGATTTGTGTAGTTCCTGCCACTTTGAGGCTTGAATAATGAGATTATGGTTAATATAAACTGTGATGCATGGGTTGTGCTATTCACTGAGCGTGTGGCTCACCCCTCGCATATATTATTCTCCAGTGTTGTCTGAGTCAGATCTGAAGGAGGAGCTCCCCGAGGGACTTCATCAGTAGCGGAGTAGCGCCACGTCCCGCGAGTATCAGAGGCTATCAGCATCCCTTTTTGATTGTATGTATTATATTCCGTGCTTGGGCACACGGTTGTATTATATTTGGATGTCGTTGTATATATATTGGCTCTCACAGGACAGTTGATTATGTATCGAGTCTGTAATATATTTTTGAAATACAGACTCAGTCTTTTAGCTTCCGCTATTTGTGTATATATCCTGTCAGCTTCATTGTTGTCTGTGTTGTCATATTGATGTTGTTTAGGGTATGTTATTGACCTCCTGTTTAGACTGCTGATATCATATATACACTTACCGCATCCGGGGACGCTCGGGGCGTGACAACTTGTCTGGTGTCCATTGGACACTTACGGGCTTGACCGGATATGCATAAGCTCACTAATTTCCAACATAATAACAATTAAATAAAAACCCTAGCTTGACCCATAAAACTAATAATTGCATCTCAACACTTAAGCACAAGTATAAACTCATAAATAAAATTATTTATACTAATTAAATGACACAATCATAACAGGAGCGTAATGTGTTGAGATGTCAACAGCCTATTACTCAATTGGACAGTTGGAGTTTGGATGACGAATGTTTCGTCTTCGTGAATAGAGTCAAGGAAAGTGGCCTCCAACCATTGGTTCAATGGAGCTTTAAAACAGTAAACTGTCATCTAATTTCTACAATGATATAGTGGTGACACCCAAAAACAAACACATTCCACCTACCGTTTTAAGAGGGTGGCCGACAATTGAAATGCACAAATTGATAACATCTTCAACTTATCATTTTGGTTTTTTTTAGATTTGTTGAGATGAATGTTTATGTAAGTAACAACAATGGAGTGATCAATTATGTGTTAGATGTGATTATGTAAATTACTTGAACAAGTATATTGCTATTTTTGTTGGAGCACTTGTTACTTGTTGAACATTGTTTATATGGTTATGTATGGTTGTGTTGATCAATGTTTATAATGAAAGAAATGAGCTCTGAATGTTTATCAGTGGTTTAATATGTTACAACTTCACAGAGACAATGCATTCCTTCTTTTAATTGGTTTGGCTTGAATCTTAAAGCTTTTTTTTATTTGGACTTCCATCAACAGAGACTTTGTCTATATGTTACATATTTATAGACACCCCATGCATCTAACCCATTCATTTAACCTAAGGGTTCCCACTGACTGCAGCAATGTCTAGGTCTACATATTCCTAGACAACCTAGGTGTCTAACCCTTCTGTTTAATCTATGGGTTTCACTTATGTTCCCATCGACTATGGAATTGTCTAGGGAATACATATTTTCATGCAAATGAGGTGTCTAACCCATTCCAGAACCTACAGGTTTAACTTCTATTCCCATCGATTGTGGCACTGTCTAGGGAATACATATACGTAGACATCCTAGGTGTCTAACCCATTTGAGAACCTACAGGTTCATTTCTTTAGCCATCGACTGGAAGTGTCTAGGGAATACATATTCCTAGCCAACCAAGATGTCTAACCCATTCCAAAACCTACAGGTTTCAATTCTATTCCCATCGATTGAGGAAGTGTCTAGGGAATACATATACGTAGGCACCCCAGGGGTGGGTCTAACCCATTCCAGAACCTACAGATTTTCTTCTATCTCATTTGATAGACTAAGTGTCTACGATATATGATTTCATCAACATTAGGATTGTCTAACCCCATATTACAACCTACAGGTTTCACTTTTATTCTCATCGACTGAGGAAGTTTCTAGAGAATACTTGTACCTAGACACTCGATGCGTCTATCCCATTCCATAACCTACAAATTTTTTTATTATTTCACCTGACAGACTAAGTGTCTACAATATATGATTTCATCGACATCGGTATTGACTAACCCCATTCCAGAACCTACAGATTTCACTTTTATTCCCATCGACTGAGGAAGTGTCTAGGGAATACTTGTACCTAGACACCTGAGGTGTCTAACCCATTCCATAACATACAGATTTTTCTCCTGTTTCATTTGACAGATAAAGTGTCTACAATATATGGTTTCATTGACATCAGTCTTGTCTAACCCCATTCTAGAACATATAGGTTTTAGATTTCCTATTGCATTTAAGAGATTAAGTGTCTAAGATGTAAGCTGTGATCGACATCATGAATGTCTAACCTGTTTCCAAAGCAATGCGTTTTTCTGTCACCCAAATGAACGTGTGTTTGTCCATTAAATACGCTTTGGTCAACAAAATCATGATAACATCCACCATAAAAAAACAACCGATTACAATAAATCCCCTGCATTTTCAATCATACACAAAAACAACCTTCTAATACACCAAAACAAAATTCATATATTCATTTGAAGCACTTTGGGTTATCTTCACAAAAAAATGTCATTATATACTTGACATTTACATGGTATACCTAGTTTATTTGACATTTACATGGTGCATAACCCTCAAAAAAACTGGGGCTGGTACACCCACACTCAAATTGTGTACTAATCGATTTGAATGGGTACATCCGTTGTTGCCACGTTAGTACCCCGGAACATGCTTTTAAACAATTCCATCCTATCCATAAATGGTGTTTGCCAGTCAGATGTGCAACTGTAATGGTGTTTTAACTACATCATTCACACTGGGGGAATCAGTCCGTTCTTATTCATTTTTAATCGAATGAAATGGCAGCTATTCACAATGTCACGCCCCAGGGCGGCCGTCCCCGGGACGCGGCAAGGGTATATATGATATCAGTAGTCTATACAGGAGGTCAATAACATACCCTAAATATCATCAAAATAACAACACAGACAACAATGAGGCTGACATGATATATACACAAATAGCATAAGCTAAAAGACTGAATCTGTAATTCAAAAACATATTACAGACTCGATACATAATCAACTGTCCTGTGAGAGCCAATATATACAACGACATCCAAATGTAATACAAACGTGTGCCCAAGCACAGAATACAATACATACAATCAAAAGGGGGGGGATGCTGAATGGCCTCTCACACTCAGAGCGTGACGCTGCTCCGCTACTGCTGACGTGCCTCGGGGAGCTCCTCCTGCTGATCCGACTCAGATATCACTGGAGAAAAATATATGCGAGGGGTGAGCCACACGCTCAGTGAATAGCACAACCCATGCATCACAATTCATATTAACCTCAAATCATTTATAGCCTCTAAGTGGCAACAACTACACAAACCAGTGGGTCGCTCATCGCCAACCCACTACACCCTCACCCTCACCCTCAAACTGGTGACATGGTCTTTTGGGACTGACTAGGCTGTTAATCACCCTTGGTCCACCGATAGCCTCTCCTCCACTCCGTAGCTCGCCTGGTCTACTCCCACGATTCAGCACAGTCCGAAACCAAATCAGGAGGTGCCTACTGATGGGAGCCCTCTGTTAGGACGGCCTACCTACACGGATCCAACGAAGGGAAGAGAAACAGCCTACCCACACGGATACGATCCACTTGGATCCGCCGACACCGATCTCAACTCTACAATGTCATGAATTCTTCAGAATTCCTCCAGGGCGCATAACTAAGATGCGGGGAAGCATATATTATAACCACAAGGTTATAATATTCTCTAAGGCATGCTAATTACAAAACTCACATTTGATTTAAATAAATTAAACTAAATGGGACGCATGCGTAGGTCGAGGCTTCCCTAGCATGAAACATGGTATCAGGATGCTTGGGCCTTTACATATATCATAAGGGTGCATATCCCTAACATGCAAGGCCTAGGGTGGCATGGATACTACATAATAATCATGCATGCATAGTTTACAATTAATACTATCTAATATGCAATTATGGTGCCCCAGGGGAGGGCAATGCACGCCTACGTGCATCGAACGCCTCCCAACTGGGTTGGATTGTCCCACTCACCAATACCCGGGTCGTCGCGTGACCGCTCGTCAAGATCTGCAAGACATGGGAAATCAAAACGGTGAGTAAAATACACAAATACATATAAAATACGCTAGAAATACCCAACACTCGGACAAGCATGTATACGGGCCCGTACGCGCGCGAGTTCGAGTGCCCCGACACACTCCCGCACCGTCGGGCAGCCATGCGCACGGCCACCCGCACGCGTACGCACGGGTGCGCACGCACGCACGCACACCCGCGCCCCGGGCGCACTGCCGCGCCCCTGCCCGCACGCCCAGACACGCCGCACGCTCGCGCGTGCCCGCGCGCCGCGTCCAGCCCCGGGTGCACCCACGCGCACTGCGCCCCAGCGCAGCACCTCGCGCGCACACCCGTACGCACTGCGCCCCAGCGCAGTACCCCCACGCGCACTGCCCCCCTGCGCAGCACCCGCTCGCACGCCGCGCGTACGCCCGCGCGTACGCGCGCACGCCCGACTGCGTGCTGCGCTGCCTGTGCGCCTGCGCCTGCCCTGCTTACCTGCGCGCAGGCTCGCGCGCACGCGCGGATGACCCCGCACGCGCGCCCGAGCCACTCACCCCAACAGCCCCCCTCCAACCCCCTAACCACCATGCATGCCATGCATACCCATATGCAACCCTAAACAAGCATCTACACAAGAAAAAGGAAGGAAGAAAGCTCACCCAAAGAGAGGAAGGGAAGGGGAGGAATTCGGGTGCTCTTCGCGCACCGATTCGCCACCACCAAGACCACCACCATCAAACCCTCTTCTCAGCCTAAGAGGGGCTGAAAACAGAGGAGAAGAGGTGCCATGAGAGGAGGAAAAACAAAGGGAAATGGAAATCCAAGACCATGGAAAGATAGATCGGGTCCTCACCTTCCTTTTCTCCTTCTTTCTTGTTCAACCACTCTAGCTAGATCAAATGGGGGTTTAAAGAGAGGGAGAGAGAGAGAGAGAGAGAGCTTGAAATGGAGAAGATGATGAATAGGGAGGGGGAACTATTCTTGGGCGTGGACATTAAGTCACCACACACACACACCTCACACACTCACCACTTACACTTAGCACTAATTAGGTTAGCTAGGTTTAGTTAGGTTTAGGTGACTTTGACCTAGTCAACCCAACCACACTAGAAAACAAAAATTGACCAAGTCAAGGTCAACTTTGACCAAGTCAAGTCTCTCAATGACTTTTTGCTTGGTCAAAACCCGGATACGATTCGGAACTGTGAAATTCTGAAACGTTACCGGAATTCGATGAAATTTTGTGAGTGGCTTGAAATGGCACCAGGACACATAATATGCAGTTAGATTTTCAATCGGAGTCCTCAAGCTCAGGGTGATAGCCAAAAGTCTGAAATTTTAGCGGTTTCGATCGAAAAAGAAAAAGTTGAAAAACTGCCAGAATGCTCCAATGGTGACCAGAAGGATAAAAGTGACACATATATAACATTCTTCCCCCCTTAGGAAATTTTGTCCTCAAAATAAATACAAGAACATCTAGGAAGGGAAAAGATGCGGATACGCGTCACGCATGGCGTCCTCGAGCTCCCAAGTGGCCTCGGCACCGGAACGGTGCTGCCATCGCACCTTGACCAACTGGACGGTCTTGGTGCGGAGCCTCTTCTCGCGGCGGTCCAGGATCTCGATCGGCTGCTCGACGAATGACAAGTCCGGCTCGAAGACGAGCGGCTCGAACGGGATGACGTGAGCAGGATCGTGGACGTAACGCCTCAGCTGCGAGACATGGAAGACGTCATGGGCCTGAGCCAACTGTGGGGGCAGAGCTATGCGATAGGCCACCTCCCCAACTCGCTCGAGGATGAGGAACGGCCCAATGAAACGCGGACTCAGCTTGCCCCGCACGCCGAAACGGAAGATGCCCTTCATCGGGGACACCTTCAGGAAGACATGGTCACCAACCTCGAAGACGAGCTCACGGCGACGATGATCGGCGTAGCTCTTCTGACGACTCTGAGCGACTCGGATACGCTCGCGAATCGTCTTGACCATCTCTGAGGTCTGGTGGATGATCTCTGGTCCCTCCAACTGGCGCTCTCCGACCTCGTCCCAACACAAGGGGGACCTGCAGCTGCGGCCATAGAGCGCCTCGTATGGAGCCATCCTGATACTCGAGTGGTAGCTGTTGTTGTAGGCAAACTCCACCAACGGAAGATGCCTCTCCCAACTGCCCCCAAAATCGAGAACGCAAGCTCGCAGCATGTCCTCCAGGGTCTGAATCGTCCTCTCTGACTGGCCGTCCGTCTGCGGATGAAACGCTGTACTGAAGTGGAGGTTCGTACCAAGGGCGTGCTGGAGGCTACGCCAGAACCTCGAAGTAAATCGCGCGTCTCGATCAGAAATGATGCTGACGGGAGTGCCATGGAGACGAACAATCTCGGAGACAAACAACTGCGCCAGGGTGTCCAGAGAATCGGTGAGTCGGATGGGGAGGAAATGGACTTCGTCAGTCGGTCGACGATTACCCAGATGGCATCGCGACCCGAACGTGACCTCGGCAAACCCGAAACGAAGTCCATGGTGATCTGCTCCCACTTCCACTGAGGGATCTCAATGGACTGCAGCTTCCCCGCAGGACGCTGATGCTCCGACTTCACCTGCTGGCATACCAAGCAACGGGCAACGAAACGGGCAATATCCGTCTTCATCCCGCGCCACCAGTAGCCACGACGAAGGCCCCTGTACATCTTCGTGCCACCAGGATGCACTGTGTACCTCGAACGATGGGCCTCGTCCAAGATCTTCTGCTTCAGCTCTGCGTCGTCAGGAATGCATACTCGGCCTCTGAACCGCAGGATCCCGTCCTCGCGAATCTGGTAGTCCGGACGCTCGCCCCGGGCGACGCCTTCAGAGAGGACTAGAAAGTGAGGATCCTGAGCCGTGCGGATCTCGTCGAGAAGAACGGGCTGCACCACTAGCCTGGCCAAAAAGCCACCCGCAGGAGTCTCTCGAACGCTGATCCAGCAAGCGGCCTCCTCCAGAAGCCTCCAACGACGTACAGCCATGTGGGCGGCCATGCCCAAGGGCTGCCTGCTGAGAGCATCCGCCACGACATTCGCCTTACCAGGATGGTAAGCGATGTCACAATCATAGTCCTTCAGGAACTCGACCCAACGTCTCTGACGCATGTTGAGCTCCGGCTGGGACTGCAAATAAGTCAAGCTCTTATGATCGGTAAAGAGCTCGAACTCCTCGCCATAGAGGTAGTGCCTCCACATCTTCAGCGCAAAGATGATCGCTGCCAACTCGAGGTCGTGGGTGGGGTAATTCTGCTCATGGGGCTTCAACTGACGCGACGCGTAAGCCACAACCTTACCGTGCTGCATCAGGACGCAACCCACACCCAACCGCGATGCATCGGAGTAAACTGCGAACCCACCACTCCCAGACGGAAGGGTAAGAACTGGCGCTGAGGTGAGCCTTCGCTTCAACTCCAGGAAGCTCTCCTCGCAAGACGGGGACCACTCGAACCGGACATCCTTCCGAGTGAGGCGGGTAAGAGGTACAGCTATCTTCGAGAAACCCTCGACAAACCTCCTGTAATAACCCGCCAAGCCCAGGAAGCTCCGAATCTCTGTGGGGTTCGACGGTCGACGCCAATTCGACACGGCGAGCGTCTTGTCCGGGTCCACAGATATGCCCTCGCCGAAATCACGTGGCCCAGAAAGGCCATACGCTCCAACCAAAACTCGCACTTAATCCACCATCAATTTGATGCTTCCAAGGTATTCCTTGACTGGGAAAAGAAACCTTGGGAGGGCACCATGAGGTCCCGATATAGGATATCCCGACAACCAAACAAGGAACACGGAGTACCCTAGCCCGGGTCTCAACGCTGACCTCGCAAGGCCCCTTAATCCAGAGAAGGAAGACTAGAAGAAGACATCACCCTTAATGAACACTACTAACTCTACTGGAAACTCATGCTCCGCAATCGCCACGGTACACCCTCGGTACACAGAACGGAGGAGAATACGGTCTCCTACGGGCAATGATATCTCCAGGATAACATCAAGAGGGGCGGACGCCACGCCCATCCGTCTCGCAAAAATGGGAGACACGAACGAGTGCGTGGCTCCGGAATCAAATAACACACATATATATAGGGAGCTGGGAAATCAAAACAATACCTCGGACCATGATACCCGAAACCTGCGCCTCCTCGGCCGAAAGTGCTGCAACTCTGCCCTGGACAAACTGCGGCTGAGGAGCAGG
Organism: Acorus gramineus; assembly: GCA_030737835.1. Lineage (NCBI taxonomy): Eukaryota > Viridiplantae > Streptophyta > Magnoliopsida > Acorales > Acoraceae > Acorus > Acorus gramineus. The sequence continues at coordinate 12,699,486 of CM060854.1, read as the reverse complement.
GGCACGCCTCGCAGGCTGCACTGGCTGCCTCCTCTGGTCAACACGGCCACCCTGTGGCTGCTGCTGCTGACGCTGAGGCTGCTGCTGCTGCTGCGTGGCTGCTGCTGGTACGGCTGCTGCTGCTGCTGCGGAGGCAGCACGCGGGGTCGGCCAGCATCAGGGCAATTATATAAAATATGCCCGATGCGCTGACAATGGTAACAGCGCCGCGTCTCTGGTCGCCTGGACTGGACTGGTACTGCTGCAATGGGTGCTGGACCTCGCACTGGCACCACATCAACTGGAGTAGCGGCAGCCGCTGACTGATCAAAGCGGGGCCGCTTCTTCTTGCGCTGTCCCTGGTCCTGGCTCCTGGGAGGTCTCTGGTCTACAGAAGGGGTTGGAACCCCCATGGAGGCCCCGAGGTCTCGCTCGACTGTCTTCGCCCGAGACACCAAGTCCGAGTACCTCGTGAAAGCCTGAGAGGAGACATGCACCCGAATGGTGCTGATGAGACCCATCTCGAATCGACGGCACCGCGTCTCCTCATCCATCACCAAGGCTGGGGCGAACCTGGAAAGCCTCGTGAAGCGCGTAGAGTAGTCCGCGACTGACATGGAGCCCTGCGTCAGCTGCTCAAACTCCCGCATCACGATCTGGCGCGTCGAAAACGGGAAGTACTCCTCCAGGAAATACCTCCGGAACCCCGCCCATAAAAGTCGCTCCACTCCCTCGGGAATGTCCACCGATCGGGTAGCCCACCAGTCGGCGGCGCTACCCTTCAGCATGAAGGTGGCCAGGGAGACTCGCTGGCGATCGGTGCAGTGCATGGTCGAGAAGATCTTGTCCACCTCCATCAACCATCGCTCAGGGGCAAGGGGGTCCGCCGTCTGTCCATGGAACTCGGGAGGGTGGAGCTTCAGAAAGGCAGTGAGGCCACTCTGGTGCACTCGCGCTGCAGCCTCTAGCTCCACCTCCCTCACCAGGGGATCCTGAACTCTCACCGCTGGAATCACCACGGGAGCAGGGGGTACATCGGGTACCACAGGCGGATCTGCCACCAAGGGGACCTGTGGAACTGCATCACGGGCCGCCCTCAGCTCCTGAATCTCTCTAGCCTGCTCAGCTAACGCCCTCGTCTGGGCCTCTAATGCTCTCGTCTGAGTCTCCACCAAATCTGCTATCCGAGCGTAAGCACGCTCCCATGCAGGAGGCTCCTGCGCCAATCCTGGCCCCACAGCCGAGGACTCTCCAGTAGCATCCTCACCTCTGGTAGGTCCGGGAACCTCCAAAGGTCGAGAGGGACCACGTCCACGCATTCCTCTGCGAGGAGGCATATCAGCAACCTAAGAAAACCAGACACTAGGATCAGAATACTCATATAGAAATCCTAGGACTCATCTCTACGAAAAAGAAGACAATTGGCTCTGACAGGACCAGGCTCTGATACCAACTTTTGTCACGCCCCAGGGCGGCCGTCCCCGGGACGCGGCAAGGGTATATATGATATCAGCAGTCTATACAGGAGGTCAATAATATACCCTAAACAACATCAAAATGACAACACATACAACAATGAGGCTGACATGATATATACACAAATAGCGGAAGCTAAAAGACTGAATCTGTAATTCAAAGACATATTACAGACTCGATACATAATCAACTGTCCTGTGAGAGCCAATATATACACGACATCCAAATATAATACAAACGTGTGCCCAAGCACGGAATACAATACATACATGCAAAAGGGGGATGCTGAATGGCCTCTCACACGAAGCGTGACGCTGCTCCGCTACTGCTGACGTGCCTCGGGGAGCTCCTCCTGCCGATCCGACTCAGATATCACTGGAGAAAAATATATGCGAGGGGTGAGCCACACGCTCAGTGAATAGCACAACCCATGCATCACAATTCATATTAACCTCAATCATTTATAGCCTCTAAGTGGCAACAACTACACAAACCAGTGGGTCGCTCATCGCCAACCCACTACACCCTCACCCTCACCCTCAAACTGGTGACATGGTCTTTTGGGACTGACTAGGCTGTTAATCACCCTTGGTCCACCGATAGCCTCTCCTCCACTCCGTAGCTCGCCTGGTCTACTCCCACGATTCAGCACAGTCCGAAACCAAATCAGGAGGTGCCTACTGATGGGAGCCCTCTGTCAGGACGGCCTGTCTAACGCTGAGGAGTCCCTACACGGATCCAACGAAGGGAAGAGAAACAGCCTACCCACACGGATACGATCCACTTGGATCCGCCGACACCGATCTCAACTCTACAAATGTCATGAATTCTTCAGAATTCCTCCAGGGCGCATAACTAAGATGCGGGGAAGCATATATTATAACCACAAGGTTATAATATTCTCTAAGGCATGCTAATTACAAAAACTCACATTTGATTTAAATAAATTAAACTAAATGGGACGCATGCGTAGGTCGAGGCTTCCCTAGCATGAAAACATGGTATCAGGATGCTTGGGCCTTTACACATATCATAAGGGTGCATATCCCTAACATGCAAGGCCTAGGGTGGCATGGATACTACATAATAATCATGCATGCATAGTTTACAATTAATACTATCTAATATGCAATTATGGTGCCCCAGGGGAGGGCAATGCACGCCTACGTGCATCGAACGCCTCCCAACTGGGTTGGATTGTCCCACTCACCAATACCCCGGGTCGTCGCGTGATCGCCGTCAAGATCTGCAAGACATGGGAAACTAAAATGGTGAGTAAAATACACACAAAATACGCTAGAAATACCAAACACTCGGACAAGCATGCATACGGGCCCGTACGCACGCGAGTCCAAGTGCCCCGACACACTCCCGCACCCCGGGCAGCCATGCGCACAGCCACCCGCACGCGCACGCACGGGTGCGCACGCACGCACGCGCACCCGCGCCCCGGGCGCACTGCCGCGCCCCAGCCCGCGCGCCCAGGCGCGCTGCCGCGCCCCTGCCGCGCCCAGACACGCCGCCGCTCACGCGCACGCTCGCGCGTGCCCGCGCGCACCGCGCGTCCAGCCCCGGGTGCACCCGCGCGCACTGCGCCCCAGCGCAGCACCTCGCGCGCACACCCGCACGCACTGCGCCCCAGCGCAGTACCCCCGCCGCACTGCCCCCCTGCGCAGCACCCGCTCGCACGCCCGCGCGTACAGCCCGTGCGTACGTGCGCACCCCCGCCACTGCGCCCGACTGCGCGCCTGCGCCTGCCTGTGCTTACCTGCGCATGCAGGCTCGCGCGCACGCGCGCGGATGTTCCCGCACGCGCGCCCGAGCCAAACCACACCCCCAACAGCCCCCCTCCAACACCCTAACCACCATGCATGCCATGCATACCCATATGCAACCCTAAACAAGCATCTACACAAGAAAAAGGAAGGAAGAAAGCTCACCCAAAGAGAGGAAGGGAAGGGGAGGAATTCGGGTGCTCTTCGCGCACCGATTTGCCACCACCAAGACCACCACCACCAAGCCCTCTTCTCAGCCTAAGAGGGGCTGAAAACAGAGGAGAAGAGGGTCCATAAGAGGAGGAAAAACAAAGGGAAATGAAGATCCAAGACCATAGGAAGATAGATCGGGTCCTCACCTTCCTTTTCTCCTTCTAGGGTTTTCTTGTTCAACCACTCTAGCTAGATCAAATGGGGGATATAAAGAGAGGGAGAGAGAGAGAGAGAGAACTTGAAATGGAGAAGATGATGAATAGCATTTACTATACTTGGGCGTGGACCTCTTTAAGTCACCACACACACACCACACACACTCACACACTCACCACTTAGGGCTAATTAGGTTTAACTAGGTTTAGGTTAGGTTTAGGTGCACTTTGACTTGGGTCAACCTAACCACACTAGAAAACAAAAGAGTTGACCAAGTCATGGGTCCACATTGACCAAGTCAAGTCTCCCAATGACTTTTCGATTGGTCAAAACCCGGATACGATTCGGAACTGTGAAATTTTGAAACGTTACCGGAATTCGATGAAATTTTCGTGAGTGGCTTGAAATGGCACCAGGACACATAATATGCAGTTAGATTTTCAATCGGAGTCCTCAAGCTCAGGATGATAGCTAAAAGTCTGAAATTTTAGCGGTTCCGATCGAAAAAAGAAAAAGTTGAAAAACTGTGAGAATGCTCCAATGGTGACCAGAAGGATAAAAGTGACACATATATAACACACAAGACCCATATAGAAAACAAAGTCACAACTTGAAGGCAAAAAAGGAGACCAGATGGGGAGAAACGTAAGGCATAATTGAGCTGAAACATAAACGAGAACCATGCGATAACTTGAAGCGATTAATGTCCCATATCCGGCATAATCATCCAATGATCCTTGTCCGCGATGGTGTCTTCACATATCAAAGCATTCTTCACCTCATTCATGTAATCATTGCCCCAAAAAATTGAAGTATACAAATCTGCATGTGCATCCAACTCAACCAGGAGATCATGTCTAACCTGTCTCCAACCATCATCACCCAATCTAAGACAACTAGCTATAACTCGGAAGCCACAATGTCCATCTGATGCCACATTCAATATTCCCATGATGTGAGGTAACAAAGGTGTCACGCCCCAGGGCGGCCGTCCCCGAGTCGCGGAAATGGTATATATGATATCAGCAGTCTATACAGGAGGTCAATAATATACTCTAAACAACATCAAAAATGACAACACAGACAACAATGAGGCTAACATAATATATACACAAATAGCGGAAGCTAAAAGACTGAGTCTGTAATTCAAAAGATATATTACAGACCCGATACATAATCAACTGTCCTGTGAGAGCCAATATATACAACGACATCCAAATATAATACAAACATGTGCCCAAGCACGGAATACAATACATACAATCAAAGGGGATGCTGATGGCCTCTCACTCGCAGAACGTGACGCTGCTCCGCTACTGCTGATGTGCCTCGGGGAGCTCCTCCTTCAGATCCGACTCAGATATCACTGGAGAAAAATATATGCGAGGGGTGAGCCACACGCTCAGTGAATAGCACAACCCATGCATCACAATTCATATTAACCTCAAATAATTTATAGCCTCTAAGTGGCAGTAACTACACAATCCAGTGGGTCGCTACATCGCCATCCCACTTTCCCTCCCCCTCACCCTCACCCTTTCCGAGGGGTGACATGGGCCTCTTGGGGCAGACTAGACCGCTCTCCACCCTTGGCCCCACCGGGTAGCCTCTCCCACCCTCGTAGTCTCAACCTGGTATACTCCCACGATCAGCACAGTCCGACGCATCGGAGGCACCTACAGATGGGAGCCCTCTGTCAGGCCAGCTAACGCCGGGGAGTTCCTACCTCGGATCCCAACCATAAGGAGAAGACAGCCTACTCACGCGGATATGATCCTCATGGATCCGTCGACACCGATGGTAACGCTAAATAATGTCATGAATTCTCAAGAATTCCTCCAGGGCGCATAACTAAGATGCGGGGAGACATATATCATAACCACAAGGTTACAATGTTCTCTAAGGCATACTTGTAACTATATGCTCACATTAGATTTAATTAAATTAAACTAGATGGGAACATGCATAGTCCGGGGCTTGGTGTCTAAGCATGCAAGGGCCGCTATACATGATATAAGGGTGCATATCCCTAGCATACAAAGTCTAAGGTGGCATGGATATATCATATTTATCATGCATGCATAACTACACATTTATTACAAGCTAATATGCAATTATGGTGCCCCAGGGGAGGGCAATGCACGCCTACGTGCATCGAACGCCTCCCTACTGGGTTGGATTGTCCCACTCACCAACACCCGGGTCGTCGCGTGATCGCCCGTCAAGATCTGCAAGACATGGTAATAAAAAATGGTGAGTAATCTACACAAATACATAAGAAATATGCTAGAAATACCCAACACTCGGACAAGCATGCATACGGCCCGCACGCACGCGAGTCCGAGTGCCCCGACATCCTCACGCACCCACGGCAGCCATGCGCACGGCCACCCGCACGCGCACGCGCACGCACGGGTGCGCACGCAGGCAAGTAGGCACGCGCCCCGGGTGCACTGCCGCGCCCCAGCCCCTGCGCCCAGACGCGCTGCTGCGCCCCTGCCCGAGCGCCCAGACACGCTGCCGTGCGCGCGCGCACGCTCGCGAGCGCCTGCGCGCACCGCGCGTCCAGCCCTGCATCTACTCGCGCGTACTGCGCCCCTGCGCAGCACCCCGCGCGCACCCCTGCGTGCACACCCGCGCACACTGCGCTACCCGCACAGCACACACCGCGTGCACGCCCCCAGCGCGCCCGACTGCGCGCGCCTGCACTGCTTGCGCGCGCACGCGCTCGGATGACCCCGCACGCGCGCCCGAGCCAAACCCACACCCTTCCTCAGCCCTCCCACACCCCCACACACATGCATACACCATATGCACACCCTAACATGCATCTAAACAAGGAAAAGGGAGGAGGAAAGACTCACCCAAGGGAGGAAGAACCAAGGGATGAAACCGGCTGCCCTTCGCGCACCGAATCACCACCACCAAGCCTCTTCTCAGCCCAAGAATGGATGAAAACAGAGGAGAGAGGGAGCTAAGAGAGGGAGGCAAACAAGTGGGAAAGCAAAAATGAAACCATGGAAAGGTAGATCGGGTCCTCACCTTCCTTTTCTTCTTCAATGGCTTTCCAATTCAACCACTCCTACTAGCTCTAAAGGGGGATTTAAAGAGAGGGGATTGAGGGTTTGTGAGTGAGTGAGAGAGAGAAGAAGATGAATAGAAGGGGGCACTATTGGTGGGAGTGGACCTCACTTAAAGGCCACACACACACACACACACACACTCACACACTTAGAAAAATTTAGGTTTAGGTGAACTTTGACCTTAGTCAACCCATCCACACAAACAAACAAAACCAATTGACCAAGTCAAGGGTCAAACTTGACTTGGTCAAAGTCATCTTTGACTTGGTCAAGTCTCCCCATGACTTTCGCTTGGTCAAAACCCGGATACGATTGGAACTGTGAAATTCTGAAACGTTACCAGAATTCGATGAAATTTTCGTGAGTGGTTTGAAATGGCACCAGGACACATAATGTGCAGTTAGATTTTCAATCGGAGTTCTCAAGCTCATGATGATGGCTAAAAGTCTAAAATTTTAGCGGTTCCGATCGAAAAAAAGAAAAGTTAAAAAACTGCCAGAATGCTCCAATGGTGACCAGAAAGCTAAAAGTGACACATGTATAACAAAAGATGTTGAGAAATCCTTCATGAAATGTGTATCTTTCCTAGAATATCTTTTGACCAATGGAGCATGCTTGGATATTAGCGCATTCGATGCAATCGTCATTTGGGATGATTGGGTGAGACACTTCTGATTTTTTGACTCCAAAGAAGCAAGAACATGCTCAAAATGAGATGGTCTGCGATTTGTCAATGATTCTTCAACCCCTTTTCTTCTTTTTTTGGATTTTTTCTTCTTCTGTCCCCTCACATTTATCTTGTCCATTGGCTCTAATAAGTTGATAGTGGCTAGATCACTCAACTTCTTCAAATTTCTCTTCATCTCCATCCCTTGCATATGATTATATGAGGATCAATTTTTTATTATCATCTCTATCTCTCTGTTAATACCCACATCCTCTTTTGCCAAAATGTAATTAAAAATTTCATCCAAAATGGATGAATATTCCCCAATGGGATGACTCTACTCCCTCTCATTTAGTCAACAAACATACATGCCAAAGGAAGACCATGCATGTAAAATATGACATGCCCTCATGTATTGGGATCGATCTCAAGGCCTTTGTTACGTTCGATGGTGTCTTTCAGCTTTTCAAGTGCACTAATAAATATAACTCCAATTAAGTGCTTAAAAAGAGCTCTTCAAAATGAATGGGGAATCTTTGTGAGGCTTTGTTCAAAAGACGCCTTGATTTCTATAATCTGTTGATCTAGCATTCTTTTAATTTTATCCCATGATGTGACAGGATTCTGAACATAAATGGTTCTTCAGCTTTGCATGATTCCCCTCAACTCGATTGGTGGATGTATTGCCTAAATGGAAATGCTTATCCACCCATGCAGCCACAAATTTCTCTTTCTATTTAATAGCTCACAAACATAATTCAATGCAAACATGTGTGTTTCATAGTCCTTTTCAAGTTGGAGCCCCTTTTTCATACTGCTCTTCTAAAGCAGCCTTCATCACACTAGTCCACGAGTTGAAAAATACATCTCACTTATCATTCATTGAAAAATCTCTTCTACACTTTGCTGGAACATATTTGTTGATGTGATAGTGACATAACAGGTGCGCCGTGGTAGGAAAAATACTACTCAGAGCATTAGTCAACCCTTGCTCTCGATCAGTCACAATGACTAAGGGTAATACTGAACCATCAAAGAGCTCCTTCAAGCAATGCAACACCCATGTATAATTTGTTTCTTTCTCTGCTTCCATGTACACGAATGAGGCCACAAATGTTTTGTATGTCGATGTAACACCCATGATCTCTAACAGTGGCAATCTGAATCTTTCTGTTTTATATGTACAGACTATCATAGAAACAAGAGAAAATACTTTCTAGATCTAGCAGTCTTCCAGAATTAGGATCCTCTCTATCTCGTTTCACATATACAGCTTTATATAGCATCTTAAATAACTGTTGCATGTTTGAATGTTCACCAGTTACTTCTTTAGATATGAAAGTATATCTCTAGGATGCACCCCACTCTTCGTCATGCTTCGAAGAAGCTCATACTCGTCATTCAAAAGTCTTCCAACTAATGAATCCCCTCCATATGTTTGATCAATGAGTGGTGGTATTTTCCATTCAACACTTGAATGATCCATAGGTCCTCAAGAACTTATAACTTCATGCATTTTAATTTGAAAGGACATCTGCACCATTTTGTAGATCTTGAACATGTTTCTTTCAGCAGGCTACAATGATGATGAGGTCGATAATATCCTCCTCTCTTACATCCAAGGTACAAAGTGGGAAATGTCAAGGATCGAAAAAATCTGATCGACTAATAGCAATGATGATACCATTGTCTCTACCGAATTTCTTTGCCCACTCAATCATTTCATCCCGATGATTGAATATCCACAACAAAAATACAAATTACAATTAAAACACATGTTCAAATATAACATTATTGTTGTAAAATACATGCATATGAATGTCCATATAAGTGTGGATGCATGTAATTGTGGATGGTGCATGTATGTATTAGTAATTATCACCTTAATTGTCATCTATTAGTGTGTCAAAATTAATTGTAAATTCATGTATATTACAAGTACATGAATGGTGCATTTGATTGTTACCCCTATTGTTGTTTGTGTTATTTGAGCCTTATTTTTTATCGGAGTCGCTAAAACTTTTAGCTTTTGGCTACCTGCGGGAGTTGGAGTACTCTGATTGAAAATCTAATTGCATATTATGGATCTTGGTACCATTTTGTACTACTCATAAAAATTTCATCGAATTCCGATAATGTTTTGAAAAATATGTAGTTCTGAACCGTATCCGGGTTTTGAGAGTTCCTGGTTTGGTTGGTCAAATAGTGTTAGATATTTTGGTGAATAAGGTGACCTTTGGTAACCTCACCCCCCCCCCCTCCCCCCTTGCTTAATGGTTAAGCAACCCTTTGGTTATTTTAAGTGTTAGAGGGTGAGAATAGGCTTAAGTGCACCCCCCTTTTCTCTCCTTCTCATCCCCCCCCCCCCAAGTGAGAAATCTCTCTCTCTCTCCCTCCCTCCCTAGCAAATCCATCTGAGGCCCTCTTTGGCTCCCCTTTTTGGTTGCTTTTCCTTTGTTTATTGAGAAGAACAACAAGAAGAAGAAGAAGAAGAAGAAGAAGAAGAAGAAGCACAAGAGAGAGTGAATAAGGGTGAGTGTGTGTGTGTTGTTGTTGTTGTTTCTCTTCTCTCTATCTCCCTCTCATTCCTTTATCCCCTGTTTACAGCCAAGAAAGGCATGAGGAGATGTTGATGAGGTGGTGGTAGTGGTTGTAGTGGTTGAGGTGGTCGTGGGTGTGTCGAGAGCCCTGCATCTCCCCATTTCCCTCCCCCTATTTTGGTAAGGCAGATCTCTGTCTTCTAAAGATCTTTGTGAATCTAGTATTTAGAGGCATATTTTTGGAATTGTGTCTTCATGTGTGATATGATCATATATGTGTTTAGTTGTTATATATGAAATTTTGTGTCATTATGATATCTATGTTGTAAGTTATAACCTAATTTGCAAGGCCTGTCCAGATTCGCGAGGGAATTGACCGGTTTCTGAAAATATTTTAGTTCAGGCCTGTAGAGGCAAAATTAGGTTATAATGTCTTCAGGGATTATGATCTCAGCATGTCAAATAATGTGTATGATTTATTTCATAATTGTTGGATGTGTATTTGATGCTGTGGAGATCAAATAGTAGGGCTGGTTGCATGTTGTGAAAAGTATCAGAAGTTAGGGTCTTCATGAAGTAGGCTTATATGTGTGTCAGAAGGTTCCATATTTTAATTGTGGATCATTGGTTGTGTTTTGTAGATCTCGTAGACCGGACGCACGGCGATCCAGGTACCAGTGAGTGGTTTGATCAAACCCTTCGAGAAGCGTTGGATGCACGTAGTCATGCGTCGCGCATCTGTTGGGCACCCTGTCACGCCCCGGGCGTCCCCGAGACGCGGCAAGTGTATATATAATATCAGAATCTACACAGGAGGTCAATAATATACCATAAACAAGCAACTAGAATGACACACGGACAACAAAGAGGCTGACATGATATATACACCAAATGCGGAAGCGAAAGACTGAATCTGTAAATAAAACATACTACAGACTCGATACACAATCATCTGTCCTGTGAGAGCCAATACATACAAAGACATCCAAATAAAATACAACCGCGTGCCCAAGCACGGAATATAATACATACAATCAAAAAGGGGTGCTGATAGCCTCTGGTACTCGCGGGACGTAGCGCTACTCCGCTACTGATGAGGTCCCTCGGGGAGCTCCTCCTTCAGGTCCGGCTCAGATAATACTGGAGAATAATAATTATGCGAGGGGTGAGCCACATGCTCAGTGAACAGCACAACCCATGCATCACAGCTATATTAACCACAATTAAACAACAACCAGCCTCAAAGTGGCATAACAACATAAATCCAGTGGTTCGTACATCGCCGAACCACCACACCCTCACCCTCACCCATCAATAGGTGACATAGGATATTGGGACATACTAATCTAATAATCATCCTTAGACCACAATTTCCACAACCAGTGGGTCACCCCATTGCTGACCCACCACACCCTCACCCTCACCCCTCTATGGGTGTCATAGGATATTGGGACTGACTAGGCTGTTGGTCACCCTTGGTCCACCGATAGTCTCTCCTCCACTCCGTAGGCCGCTTGGCCTTCACCCACAACTTCAGCACAGTCCGTCACAAATATCGGGAGGCGCCTACTGATGGGAGCCTTCACCCACAACTTCAGCACAGTCCGTCACAAATATCGGGAGGCGCCTACTGATGGGAGCCCTCGGAAGGGACGGCCTTTCTAACGCTGGGGCAGTCTCTACACGGATCCAACGAAGGGAACAGAACAGCCTATCCATCGCATATGATCCACTCGGATCCGCTGAATTCCTTAACTAAAGAAAAGAAACCTTGGGAGGGCACCTTGAGGTCCCGATATAGGATACCCCGACAACCAAACAAGGAACACGGAGTACCCTAGCCCGGGTCTCAACGCTGACTTCGCAAGGCCCTTTAATCCAGAGAAGGGAGACTCTACTGATGTCATGAATTCCTCAGAATTCCTCCAGGGCGCATAACCAAGATGCGGGGAACAGATAATATAATAACAAGGGTGGAATATTATTGGGGAAAAGAACCTTGGGAGGGCAGCGTGAGGTCCCGATATAGGACATCCCGACAACCAAACAAGGAACACGGAGTACCCTAGCCCGGGTCTCAACGCTGTCCTCGCGAAGGCCCCTCCCCTATAATATTCACTAAGACAGGCTAATAATCACATGCTCGCATTTTCTTTAAATAAATTAAACTAAATGGGAACATGCATCGGTCGGGGCTTTCCTAGCATGGAAACATGATAACAGGGTGCATGGTTCTTATACGGGTCCTAAGGGTATGAGTCCCTAGCATACAAATCTAGGGTGGCATGCATACTACAGATTATCATGCTTACATAGTTTTCATATTAAACAGGTTAATATTTACTATGGTGCCCCAGGGGAGGACGGTACACGCCCAAGTGCATGTAACGCCTCCCTACTGGGTTGGATCGTCCCACTCACAGTATCTGGGTCGTCGCATGACCGTCCGTCAAGATCTGCAAGACAGGGTAATCAATACGGTGAGTAAAATACACAAATAAACTCAAAATATGCTAAAAATACCCAACACTCGGCAAACGTACATACGGCCCGTACGCACGCTAGCCCGAGCACCCGACTCACTCCCGAACCCCCGGGCAACCTCACGCACGGCCACCCGACCCAGGCGCACAGCCGCACCCCAGCCCGCACGCCCAGACGCACGGCCGAGCCCCTGCCCGCACGCCCGGACACGCCGCACGCTCGGGCGCACGCACGCGCACGCCCGCGCGCACCGCGCGTCCAGCCCCGGGTGCACCCGCGCGCACCGCGCCTGCACCCGCACGCACTGCGCCCCAGCGCAGCGCCCCGCACACATTCCCCGCTCGCACCGCCTGCTCGCCCTGCGCGCACAGCGCCCCCCACACGCGCACGCACGGATGCGCACGCACGCACACACCCCGGCACCATCGGCGCACTGCCGCGCGCCTACCCGCGCGCCCCGACGCACTGCCGCACGCACGCACGCTCGCGCGCCCCGCGCGCACCGCGCGTCCAGCCCAGCGCGCCCCTGCGCGCACTGCACGCACGCCCCAGCACGCGCACGCACTGGCCCCCAGCACCGCGCGCACTGGTCCCCAGCACCGCGCCCAGGCGCATGCCCAGCACCCAGGCGCAGTGCCCAGGTGCCCTGCCCAGCGCCCAGGCACATGCCCAGGCGCCCTGCCCGAGCGCGCGCACGCTCGCGCGCACGCTCGCGCACGCCCGCGCGCGTCTGCGCGCACGACTGCGCCCGCCTGCGCGCGCTCACACACTCCCTAACACACCTACCCAACATGCATGACCTCCCAACCAACCCCTCAAGCCAAGAAAACCAAGAAAGAAGGGGAGGAGCTCACCTTGGGAGGGAAAAGAAAGGGGGAGGTTCGGGGCCCTTCGCGCACCGAAACGCCGCCACCCGGAACCACCACCACCACCACTCAGCCTCCTCTTCAGCCCTCTATGGCAGCAAAAACAGGGGGGGAGATCATGCAAAGAGAGCTTGAGAGAGGGGAGAACAAACAACAACCAAACCTAGCCAAGATCCACCACCACCTCCACCACCACCTCCTCCTTCTCTTTGAAACAAATCATCAAACACTTGGGGTGCAAATGAAAAGAGAGAAGGGGGACCAGAATTCTGGTCGGAAGTGAGAGGGGAAGGGAGAGAGAGAGGAGATATTTATCACAAATATCAAGGAAAATTACTAAGTCGCCCTCCGACTAGAAATTCTGCGCAAGCTTCACTGGAACAGCCATAACTTCCTCGATACAGCTCCGAATGGCTCAATTCCAAAACTGATGGAAAGCTAAGAAGATTATCTACAACTTTCATGTTTATGACATGATCAAATACCTCTCCAGCTTTTCCGAATTTAGAGCCAAACATGGAACAGGGCTGCTGCCAGAATTTCCATCCCTAGGGTACACTTGGCAAAATACCCATAACTTTTACTACAAGAATCCAGTTGATCTAATTCCACTTCTGTGCGGAAGCTAACTCAAAACTGGACATCTCATAATAAAATCAGAATTAAATCTCTTCATCTTGGATTTTTACAAAATCAAATCCAAATGGCAAATTGGAAATACATAACTTACGAAAAAAATTATGTACCCAAAATCTTCAAACAGAGCGCTCCAAATGACACAGGCACAACATTCTTCCCCCCTTAGGAAATTTAGTCCTCGAAATTTAAGGAAACTCAAGGGAAAGACCGAAAGTATCATGCATAGACCTTTGCTCCCAAGTGGTCTTCGCACCGGACTGGCGCTACCAACCCACTATAATCAAGGGAACGGTCTTAGCGTGGAGCCTCTTCTCGCGGCGGTCCATGATCACAATCGACTGCTCCACGAATGACAGTCCGGCTCGAAGACGAACGGCTCGAACGGGATGACGTGAGCAGGATCGTGGACACACCCCACACCCAACTGCGAACCCACCACTCCCAGACGGAGGGGTAAGAATTGGCGCTGAGGTGAGCCTCCGCTTCAACTCCTGGAAGCTCTCCTCGCAAGACGGGGACCACTCGAACCGGACATCCCTCCGAGTAAGGCGGGTAAGAGGTACAGCTATCTTCGAGAAACCCTCGACAAACCTCCTGCAAGAACCTGCCAAGCCCAGGAAGCTCCGAATCTTTGCGGGGTTCGACGGCCTACGCCAATTCGACATAGCGAGCGTCTTACCCGGGTCCACAGATGTACCTTCACCGCAATCACATAGCCCAGAAAGGCCATAAGCTCCATCCAAACTCGCACTTGATCCATCACCAGCTGATGCTTCCAGGGTATCCCTTGACTGGGAAAAGAAACCTTGGGAGAGCAGCATGAGGTCCCGATATAGGATACCCCGACAACCAAACAAGGAACACGAAGTACCCTAGCCCGGGTCTCAACGCTGACCTCACGCGGCCCCTTAAACCAGGAAAGGAACACTAGAAGAAGACATCACCCCTAAGAATACCACCAACCGCACTTGATCATCTACATCTAGATAATCACCCACCGATAACCTTCAACCTCCATCACGAGACCGGACCCAACATCCTTGGGAACGGTCAAACAACAATTGGGTCACGAGGCGACGCGTCTTCGTCTCATCCACACCCTCACTCCCATCAGGAGACATCTTGGGACTTTGGGAGAGACTTAGACTGCTCTACACCCTTGGTCCACCGGTAGCCTCTCCTCCACACCGTAGGCCGCCTGGTCCGCTCCCACAATTCAGCACAGTCCGAACCCAAATCAGGAGGTGCCTACTGATGGGAGCCCTCTGTCAGGAAGGCCTCTCCAACGCTGAGGAGTCCCTACACGGATCCGACGAAGGGGAGAACGATTCCACGCTCGCGACATCATCCATTAACCTTCTCCCGGGTAACCTCTACCTGGTATACTCCCACGATCAGTACCCCTCCGACTGCATCGGTGGTACCTACGGATGGGAGCCTTCTGCAAGGACGGCTACAACCCGGCCTCCTTAACTCGAACAGCCACTCCCGGTACTTGCACTACAGCCTCTAGCTCCACCTCCCACACTAGGGGATCCCGAGCTCTCACCGCCGGAATCACCACGGGGACTTGGGGGTACTTCGGGTACCACAGGCGGATCTGCCACCAAGGGGACCTGTGGAACTGCATCACGGGCCGCCCTCAGCTCCTGGATCTCCCGCCTGCTCTACCAACACTCTAGCCTGGGCCTCCAGCGCCCTCGCCTGAGTCTCCACTAAATCTGTTATCCGAGCGAACGCACGTTTCCATGCAGGAGGCTCCTGCGCCAAGGACTCTCCAGTAGCATCCTCGTCTCTGGCAGGTCCGGAAACCTCCAAAGGTCGAGAGGGACCATGTCCGCGCCGTCCTCCACGAGGAGGCATATCAGCAACCCAAGAAAACCAGACACTAGGATCAGAATACTCATATAGAAATCCTAGGACTCATCTCTACGAAAAGAAGACCATTGGCTCTGACAGGACCAGGCTCTGATACCAACTTTTGTCACGCCCCAGGGCGGCCGTCCCCGTGACGCGGCAAGTGTATATATAATATCAGAATCTACACAGGAGGTCAATAATATACCATAAACAAGCAACTAGAATGACACACAGACAACAAAGAGGCTGACATGATATATACACCAAATGCGGAAGCGAAAGACTGAATCTGTAAATAAAACATACTACAGACTCGATACACAATCATCTGTCCTGTGAGAGCCAATATATACAAGACATCCAAATAAAATACAACCGCGTGCCCAAGCACGGAATATAATACATACAATCAAAAAGGGGTGCTGATAGCCTCTGGTACTCGCGGGACATAGCGCTACTCCGCTACTGATGAAATCCCTCGGGGAGCTCCTCCTTCAAGTCCGGCTCAGATAATACTGGAGAATAATAATTATGCGAGAGGTGAGCCACACGCTCAGTGAATAGCACAACCCATGCACACAGATATTAACCACAATCTTATTTATCCAGCCTCAAAGTGGCATAACAACATAAACCCAGTGGTTCATCACATCGCCGAACCACCACACCCTCACCCTCACCCTCAATGGGTGACATAGGATGTTGGGACTTATAATCATCCTCCATACACAAACCAGTGGGTCGCCTCATTGCTGACCCACTACACCCTCACCCTCACCCCTCTATGGTGTCATAGGATATTGGGACTGACTAGGCTGTTGGTCACCCTTGGTCCACCGATAGTCTCTCCTCCACTCCGTAGGCCGCTTGGCTTTCACCCACAACTTCAGCACAGTCCGTCACAAATATCGGGAGGCGCCTACTGATGGGAGCCTTCACCCACAACTTCAACACAGTCCGTCACAAATATCGGGAGGCGCCTACTGATGGGAGCCCTCGGAAGGGACGGCCTTTCTAACGCTGGGGCAGTCTCTACACGGATCCAACGAAGGGAACAGAACAGCCTATCCATTGCATATCATCCACTCGGATCCACTGAATTCCTTAACTAAAGAAAAGAAACCTTGGGAGGGCACCTTGAGGTCCCGATATAGGATACCCCGACAACCAAACAAGGAACACGGAGTACCCTAGCCCGACAATCGGAGCCCTCAATCTCAGGGCGATAGCTAACAGCCCGAAATTTTTGCTGTTCCGATCGAAAAACAAAAAAAAACTGAAAAACTGCCAGAATGTCCCAACGGTTACCAGAAGGTTAAAAGTGACACATATATAACAGATATTGCGAGCGTGGAATCGCTCTCCCCTTCATCAGATCCGTGTCGATGCTACCCGGCATTGTAGCTGTCCTAACAGAGGGCCCCCACCTATAGGTACTATTGATGCATGCAGCAAGATGTACTGATCATGGGAGTATACCAGGTAGAGGCTACCAAGGAGAGGGTTACGAGATGACGAAGGGTGTAGAACAAGCGGATTTATCCCAAAAGTCCCTAGGGTCACCCCTCTGGGGGTTAGGGTGAGAATGAGTTGAAGTCACATCGTGACCCATTTTGTTGTTCGTCCATTTCCATAGTTATTGGGTCCGGTTATGTAACGATGTTCAAAGACATCGTTGGGCAGTTATCTTGATTTAGATAATCCAGTAATGTTGTGTGGACCAATAATTCCGTGTCTCTTCGAAAAACGGTATGGTCTCTCCCCAAAAGTCCCAAGAGTCTCCCTCTGGGAGTAAGGGTGAGGATGGGATTGGTCGCATCGCCGCGTGACCTTGTTATCCATTGAGTTTCTACCCATGTTCTTCCTTAAAAGGAATTTGCCTTAGTATTGAATTGTTGTAATGGTGTTTGGTTTCCAGCCACTCATTGAGCTTGTAGCTCACCCCTCGCATACTGTTTCTCTTTCATGGGCACTGTTGGGCATGGAGCTGGAGCTTCCCTGTGGCGGGGTTCGAGTGTGTGGAGTGTCCCGTCCAGCGGTTGGTGAGTGCGAGGATGTCAGCAGTCCTAGTGTCATTTATGTATCCGAAATCGTGCGTGTTGCACATGATGTATTTTAGTTAGATTAAACTTGACTCTCACAGGACAGTGATTGTGTATTAGAGTCTGTAATAATGTTTTTGGTTTACAGACTTATTGATATTTTATGCTTCCGCATTTTAGTTGATCTATCAGTTATCATTGTTGTGCCAGCGTTGTGTTATTTATTGGAGTCATTGTTGACCTCTTGTAATTGATAGCTGATACTATATATATTGTCACGTCTCGGGGACGGCCGCCCTGGGGCATGACACCTATAAATTGAGGGTTTTGTCAAACATGAAATGTATGGAAAAGAAATGAAAACTTCTTGAAGAACAATGCTTTATCTTGTGCTCAAATATCTCTTGTGTTTATTTTGTGTTTATATGTCTTTCCTTTTTATTTTATAACACGTTATCAGCATGAGAAACTCTTTGTCAAAGAGATCGGTTTGTATTCTATGGTGGGTATATAATTTTGATGTCTTCCTCTCTTGTTGGTAACAAATATAGTACAAGAAATTTTTTTGTCATATATGATGTCAGTATTTGTCATCTGTATATGGTGCTTTCATTGAGAGAATGCCTTATGCTTTCATTTATCATCTTAACACAAGTATATAGCATGCATCTATCAAACTTATGTTTTGTTATCATTATCACCTTATGCATGGATATAAACTACACAATAACGTGGATTATGACCCAAAAAAATATAACAAGATTTGCCGAGTAGATTATCATCAGTATACATATATTATATTTTTATTTTATAAGCTTCATGAAAGAAAGCCTAGAGTTCTACATGCATTGATCCGTGAAATTTATAATGAGATTTTTATATCCGATCAAATTTTCTATACTCTAAATCCTTGTTTTTCTCTTATGGCATATGTATAAAATCAATGATTTGTATATAGTTTTAGGCATTTACTTTATATGTACTCATCTGATTTGTTAATCTGTATACTCAATAAGGAGTTGAGGTATATCATACTTATATATAAATGTCTGCATTGTATATGTTGCAACATATAGATTATATATATACAGAGTTTTTATTCGAAGTGGAGCATTGTTTGTTTTCCTTCTTTTATAATTGATTATTCTCTCTCAGCCATGCATGCATTTTTTTGTAGTATGAATATAATTATGAATGATCCAATTGCTCACAAAACGATCCTTGTATATACATCAAATTACATGTTTATTAAACCCCGTTTCTGTCATGTTCAATTTAATTTGAACAATAAAATTCTAGGTTTCTATTTTTTTGGTGGGTATTTTACATCAAACTATTGGAGTTCTGTCATGTAGCTGTAAGCATGTCATGCTAGTTCTATTTATATGGCTAATTGTATATGTTTATCTTATGTGAATAGAATCTCCTACACGTAAAACTATTTGACATTTATACGGATGAATAGAACTATCTAATATGGAAAATGTTATATAATTGAGTTTCTTATTCGTTTAATTTTATTTTGCTATAAAAGATCTATGGACTCCATGCCCTTAATCTCCAGGCTTACAAATAATATGTGGCAAGTAATTAAATTCTTTGTGCTCTTATTCCTATTGTTTCTCTTGAGGCTATTATGTTGCTAAATGATTTATTAAATTTATATGATATCAAAGGATATGCTTGCAAATAATTTATTTTTTGTGGTAATTAAATTACTGTACGCTTCATTTTCTCTTATGCTTGCAAATAACTTGGTTGCATCATCTTTGCATGATATGGATTATATATATATTAGCTGGTGGAATAGCATGTCCATGATGAATTTGTTAGAGAAAATGATGAAAGTCAAATTTGTCTTGGTATTATATTTTATACACTAATTCAATTTATCTAGATGTCTCATTCTTAATAAAATATCATGTATTCGGATACATCAAGGCTGAGTTCTTTTCTTTCAATTCCTTGCAAGCCTATATTTATGGATACTTGATGAGATATCCAACTTGATGTTACAAAGAAAATCATGTTCCTGTATGACGATGAAAAAAAAATTATTACATAGATCTTTGAAGGACCATACAAAAAGAAAAATTATGATTCATACTCGGACCATACAAAAGAAATGAAATTTTTTTGGATCCTTTTAAGGACCATAAAAAAAAAAATTATGATCACATGTATCATTCAAAGATCATGTAAAAGATATGATTAAAAGTGTTCTTGAAGGACTACATACAATTTTCTTATCCTGAAGGATTATATAAAATTCATGGTTATTTGGATCCTTGTAGGACAATACAAAAGTTATGAAACTTTTATGAAATTTTTTTATCCCTAAAAAAAATACACAAATCATGGCTACTTGTGTCCTCCTAGGACCATAAAAAAAAAGAAAAAAAAAAGAAAGGGATTCATGTATCTTAGCAGGAATATGTATATTATGATTAGCTTTCACCATCATAATAAAGAAGAAATTATTATTAGCTTTCACCATCATAATAAAGAAGAAATTATGGTTAGCTTTCACCATCATAATAAAGAGGATTTAAAGATTAACCTCATTGACAAAGGTTCGCAGGCTATTAAGCCTCAAATACGTTGTAGTTACAGCAATATTGAGAGCATCAATTTTATATATTCTCGTTGTCAAATAACGATTTGAAGAAAAATCATGTAACCCAACTCATTGAGTAGCATCATTGTCTGAAGCAAATTCTTTTTTTGTTATTTTTGCCATAGAAGTTGTGGTTAAGAATGATGAGATCATGATTTATTTAGTTGAAATCACAACAATCATAGAGTTTCTAAAACATCTCAAACCGTGATTAAAGGGAAAATATTTGCAAAACAAATCCCTAACACAAGGACAATGATTGTTATTTATGTGGTGCTTAAAAAATATGGCCATGTACCTAATGTACAATCAGAATTTTGTCACTTATGTATTTATATTTTATAATTTTCTTTGTTATCTGAAATGCATTTTCTTATTTTTCTATTTGTCCTATTATGTTGAGTTTAATATTAGTTAATTCAAATGTTAGTACTATTTTTGGTACTATAAATTTAATTAAAGGCTCCTAATACATAATGATGCTTTAAACAGTTGAAAATTCAATTACAAAGAACCAGAAGTTTCTTTTGTCTAGTAATGAGGATGTTTTTATCACACGATTTGTGATCTATCATTATAATGAGACAATATTCCCGTTGGGGGAGGAAATCCGTCGCTTGAAGAATGACGTAAAATTTATTAAAAAACTTCATCCCTAAGAGAATTGAGCATCACTGCTAGATGCATTTACTCATATAGAAAAGTGACTAGGTCACATATTCAATTGTAAAAACTCCAATTCGGATTGGTGTTTTAATTGAAAAACTATCAGTATGCCAGCTAAATAATTCACAAAATATGCCTTAAGCAAGGAAGACCTATATGTTCAAAATATCATTATGTTTCCTGAAAGAGAAAAATAATGCTCCAGAAGAGCCTGAAATACTTGTAAGATCCACATTATTAACTTTTGCATACGATAAAATCTTCGAAGAAGCACACGTCCCTGAAGTAACATGTCCCCGAAAGACAAATACATGGAAATGAGGAAATTTCATCAGTTATGCAAATACAAAAAGATCTTGTGGGATCACAAACAAGTGATCATTGATGATATATTTTATTATAGCCGCTAAAATCATGATTTAGAATAATATTCAGCGTATGAATATAAGGAATGCCAGAAGCGTGACCGATCGATCAATGCAAATGACAAAATTAATTCTCAGAAAGAGAAAGGCACAAGAAAAGATAAATAAAGAGGCTAATGGTCCCAAAGAGACCTCAATACAAGCAACAGAAGCAATTGATCAATTTCATCTTTCTAAAAAAATAACTCTAGAAGAGGTAGTCCATGAGGAAGCACATGTAAACAATAATATCTCATTATATAATAAAGAAGAAAGATGGGATATAATAAAATCATTGTCAACAATGTATTTCATATATTGTTGTTTTTGCTATTATAAAAGATAATGAGGATCCAGAACCACAAACCATTGTAAAATGTCGACGTAAAAATTATTGGCCAAATTGGAAAGAAGCAATACATGTAAAATTACACTCGCTAGCGAAATGTAAAGTATTTCGACCTGTTGTCCAAACAACTGAAGATTTAAAGCCTGTATAATACACGTTGATATTTGTAACAAAGCCTAATGAAAAAAAAAATGAACATTTGAGATATAGAACATGTCTTGAGGGAAAAGGTTTATCACAATGACCTGGTATATAATGAAGAGACATTCTCTTGAAATGGATGCAATCACATTTTGATTTTTATTATTTGGTAGTCTTAGAAGGACTAGATATGTAGATAAAGCATACTTATACGGAACACTATATAGTGATATATATATATATATATATATAGTTTGTCACGCCCCAGGGCGGCCGTCCCCGGGACGCGGCAAGTGTATATATGATATCAGTAACAAGAGTTCAATAATATACCACAAACAACAACTAAAAATGACAACACAGATAAAAGCAGGGCTGACATAATATATACACCAAATGCGGAAGCTAAAAGACTGAGTCTGTAGTCAAAACATACTACAGACTCGATACATAATCATACGTCCTGTGAGAGCCAACATGTCCATATATACACAAATAAAATCCATACATAATCCAAACTAGGTGCCCAAGCACAGAATATATACATACAACAGAAGAAGGGTGCTGATGGCCTCAAAACTCGTGGGACGCGGCGCTACTCCTCTACTGGTGTAGTCGCTCGGGAAGCTCCTCCCTCAGAGATCACTGAAAAAGATAATATGCGAGGGGTGAGCCACACGCTCAGTGAATAGCACAACCCATGCATACAGTTCATATTAACCACATTTAATCAAGTCATAAGCCCAAAGCGGCATAAACAACACAATCCGGGGGTTCGTCACATCGCCGAACCCCATACCCTCACCCTCACCCTCACCCTCAACAGGTGACCAAGGATGTTGGGACTTAGCGGGTTGATAATCATCCATACATAAACCTGTGGGTCGTCGCATCGCCGGCCCACTATACCCTCACCCTCACCCTCGCCAGGTGACATAGGCTCTTGGGACTGACTAGGCTGTTGGTCACCCTTGGTCCACCGATAGTCTCTCCTCACTCCGTAGGTCGTTTGGCCACTCCCATGTTCAGCACAGTCCTTCACCAAATCAGGAGGCGCCTACTAATGGGAGCCCCTGCACGGGACAACCTGTCTAACGCTGAGGTAGTCTCTACACGGATCCGACGAAGGGAACAGAACAGCCTATCCATCGCATATGATCCACTCGGATCCGCTGACAGCACATCTCTACGACTCTAATGTCTTGAATTCCTCTGAATTCCACCAGCGCGCATAACCAGGATGCGGGGAAATAAGTAAGACCAATATGGGGAAAAGAGACCTTGGGAGGGTAACCTGAGGTCCCGATGTAGGACATCCGACAACCAAACGAGGAACACGGAGTACCCTAACCCGGGTCTCAATGTTAACCTCGCAAGGCCCCCTTATATTCCCTAAGCATGCTATCAATATTAAAGCTTGCATTTAATTAAATAAATCAAACTAATAGGACGCATGCACAGGTCAGGGCTTTCCTAGCATGATAACGGGGTGACATGATACACGGCTCATGCACAAACCTAAGGGTGCAAGTCCCTAACATACAAGTCTAGGGTGGCATGCATTCTACACACACACATCATGCTTACATGGATTCAAAATAACAGTTAATACTAACTATAAGCCCCAGGGGAGGACGGTACACGCTCCAAGGCATGTAGCGCCTCCCAAACTGGGTTGGGTTGTCCCACTCACCGGAAGTCGGGTCGACGCGCGACCGTCCGTCGAGATCTGCAAGACAGGGTATTACTTGGTAAGTATAAATCCACAAATATCATTAAATACACAAATAAATACCCCAAAACCCACAACAAACACCCAACACTCGGGCAAACGTGCACACGACCCGCACGCACGCTAGCCCGAGCACTCCGGCAACTACCCGCACGGCCGGCAACCACCCGCACGGCCACCCGACCGCCCGGGTGCACCGCCGCCCTCAGCCCGCGCACCCCGCGCACCGCCGGGCCCCTGCCCGCCGCTTGGACACGCCGCCGCACCACCCGGGGCACCGCGCGTCCACTGCGCCCAGCCGCAGCAGTCCGCGCGCGCCCTGAACGCCTCGCGCCGCCCCGCGAGCACCCCGCACGCCCCCGCGCGCACCACCCCCACCTCACCGCGCCTCGCGCACACCTCCCCTGCCTCGGCCATCACCTCGCGCACGCACCACCCCTGCCTCGGCCATCACCTCGTGAACGCACCACCCCGCGCTTGCACGCCTAGCTGGCCTCCAGCTCTTCCCCGAGCGCACGCCCGCGCGCACGCTCGCGCGCACGCACGCGCGCGCCCCAGCACGCACTCCGCGCGCATCGACCACTCACCCATCTCCCCGCACCAGCCGCTCGACCAGACCCGCGCACAGCTGCCCGACCAGCTCCTCGCACCAGACCCGCGCATACCCGCGCGCACGCCGCGCGTACGCACGCTCGCGCACGCACGCGCGCATGCCCGCGCGCGCCCGCCTGCGCGCTGCCTGGGCCGCTGCCGCTGCTGCCTGCTGCCCGGAACAGAGCCTGCCACTGCTCGAGCACCTCCACCACCACCAAAAGGCCTCCGACGGCCTCCGACCGCCTCCCACAGCCCCCCGACGGTCACCCACCGCCGCCGACCACCACCCAACCCTAGATCCATCCCCCTAGCATACATCTATGCAAGAAAAGAGAAGAAAAAGACCTTACCAAGGGGAGGAAGCGAAGTCCGGTTGCTCTCCGCGCGCCGAAACCTTTCTCAAAGGCTCTCCTACGCCCCGATCTATCACGGCCCTCGAAACGGCCCGAAACAGAGGAGAAAGAGGGGAGGTCGGGGAGGCTAGGATCGCCGGAATCGGGATTTGAAGGCACCGGGGTGTAGATCGGGACCCGATCTACACTTCCTAGGTTTTGGGTTTTTGGTTTTGAGGGGTCTAGGGGCCTCAAAAGTGAGAAAAATGGAGAAGAGGAGAGAGGGGAAGGGTTGGTAGGGATAATGAATAGTACATCGAAAATTAGATCCCACTCTTATATAGTGTGCGACTTAAAAACCCAGATACGCCCCGGAACTGTGAAATTTCGGAAACGTTGCCGGAATTCGATGAAATTTTCATGAGTGGCTTAAAATGGCACTAGGAGACATAATATGCAGTTAGATTTTTAATCGAAGTCCTCTAACTCAAGACGATAGCTAACAGTCCGAAATTATGCGGTTCCGATCGAAAAATGCAAAAATTTTAAAAACTGCTAAAATGCTCCAATGGTTACCAACAGGCCAAAAAGTGACACATATAATATATATATATATATATATATATGATCTTTGAAGGATTTAAAATGCCTGAAGCAAAAAATCATCATGAAGCATATATTCTATGAACTTACAAAGATTTTATATGAGTTAAAGTAATCTGGGTGTATATAGTACAATCGCCTCAATGAATATTTATTGAAAGAAAGATATGATAACAATTTAATTTGTACTTGTATTTTTATGAAGAAATTAGAATCTGAAATTACAATATATGATCATTATTTAAATATACAGGAACTCCAGAAGAGCTTACAAAAATTGTTTCACACTTAAAGAAGAGTTTGAGATGAAAGACCTCGTCTTGGACTACAAATTGAATATTTATCAAGTGAAATTTTTATTATCCATCAGTCTACATTTATAGAAAAAGTTTTGAAGCATTATTATATGAATAAAGCTCATTCATTAAATTCCTTCATGTTTGTTCGATCACTTGATGTAAAGAAAAATCATTTTCGTCTAAAAGAGAACAAAGAATAATAATCATATCTCAGTGCAATTGATAATTGCAAATGCTAGATTTAGCATTTTTTGTAAATTTATTGGTAAAATACAGTTTTGCGCCAACTAAAAGTCATTTGGAATGGCGTAAAGCATTTTTATTTCGTAAATCAGCATATATGGGTATATTCTATTAAAAGGATTTACTAATGGTCAAAGATAGTCCAACATTTTAATTTTCTGTAGACAGTGCTGCATGTATTGCATAACTTAAAGGAAGTTTCATCAAAGATCTATTAACCAAAGAATTACCAACTTCGACGTTCAAGAAGCTAATGCAAAAATATTGGAATGTGTTAACTCAAATATCGTCATGCTAAACGGGGGGGGGAGTAATTTAATTCAAAAAATATGTATATTGTACTTTTTTTCCTTTGACCAGGTTTTCCTACTAGGTTTTTCTGGTAATATTTTAATAAAGCAGTACAAAAACATGTACAAGTATTGTACTCTTTTTCCTTCGCTAAGTTTTTATCCCACAGGGTTTTTTTAGCAAGGTTTTAACAAGGAATATTTTTGTGTAATGGTCATCCAAGGGGGAGAGTTGTAAAATATATGCATATGAATGAGCATATAAGTGTGGATGCATGTAAAATATATACATGCACCATATGAATGAGCATATGGTGCATGTATATATTATAATATCACCTTAATTGTCATCTATTAGAGTGTCAAAATTAATTGTAAATTCATGTATATTATAAATACATGAATGGTGTATTATGATTGTTACCCCTATAAATTTAGGGTTTTGTCAAACATGAAATGTATGGAAAAAAAAAAAAGAGAAGTTCTGGAAAAACAATACTTTATCTTGTGCTTAAATCTCTCTTGTGTTTATTTTGTGTTTATATCTCTTTCCTTTTTATTTTATAACAATTATTATAAAAAGTATGATGATGAAAATAACTCTTACCATAGAAGTCATAAATTGCTTGGTTGAGTTAATGACTTCATCAATTTCATTATTTGCATCGACAACATGATCCTAAAAAA